>JAMZAV010003730.1:0-197862 GCA_024449915.1 Sweltsa coloradensis | reverse complement strand
CCATTCAGCTGCTCACAGATCAAGAATGCGATGTTCTTGAAATCTGACGTCAATTACACATTTTTTTCCAATTCGCCACAACGTACGGCTGTACTAGACGAAGTCGTAGGGAGACGCTTGCCGAGACCTGTAGCTACGCGGTGGAACTTTCAGTCGAGGGCTGTCAATACCGTTTACGAGTCAAGGGAACAGCTGATTGAGTGTATGGAGGCAATTGAGAACAGTAGTAAACAAGAGTCAACATTGTCCCAAGCGAGCGCCATTCTTTGTATGCTGTCACAATTAAAATTCGTGTTTTGGTTGACGGTATTTCACAACATCTTGCCACACGTGGATATTTTGTACAACCAAATACAAACACGTTCAACAAATCCTGTCGTAATAAAAAAAGCTACCGAAAACTTCTCAAAAGCTGTGTCAAGTATCAGAGATGACATTGATTCGATTGCCGTAAAGGTTTCTGAACTCCCACAGGTTGTAGAAATATTGTCTAGAACTCGTGTAGACACTCCAGTTAATTCACGAGCTGTAGCGGCAAAGGAAGTTTGTGACGTCATCATCACACAATCCGATGGCCGGTTTACGTACGTCGGTCATCTTCAAGCGGCCAATCTTTTGATGGTTGAAAAATTCCCGGAATATAGTAAAGCTTTCCCTCAAGAAGACCTAAACGCAGCAGTGGAAGCATATTCGTTTCTAGATAAGGCTCGTTTGAAAACTGAACTAGGCGTTATGTACGCAAGAGACGACTTCCAACAAATGACAGATGGCTTGCTTACATTAATGCAATACATTTCCGCAAACAATTTGTCCGTCGTATTCTTTGAAGTTCAAAAGCTCATGAACATTATAGTGACGACGCCTATGAGTTCTTCGGAAGCCGAAAGGTGTTTTTCATCATTGAAAAGAATAAAAACATGTGTCCGCAGTACTATGGGTGAGGACCGTTTGACTGCTTTGTCAATGATGTCAATTGAACGAGACATGGTTCTTGAAATGGACAATTTTAATGAACTAGTAATCGACCGATTTTCAAAATTAAAAAATCGAAGGATGGATTTTGTTTTAAAACAATGATAAGTGGTGAGCAGGGCGAGGGTCGACGGAGTGGAGATGGGAAAGAAAATCTTTGGGTATGTAATTTTACAATTTTACATAGTATTATTTTACTTTAAAAACTTGTTTTATCGGTAGAGGGAATTTTATCTGTGACCACCTGAATATTGTAGTATATTACTATGAAACAGCATGTCGGTAAACATAAAAGGAATTTGGCGAAGTCTAAAGCCGGCAGAACACACGGGCAGGGGATCGAACTCGCGTCTCATAAGGGGTTTTCATTGTAACAATTGCGTTCTGGTTTACCATTTTGAGGGCAAGATACTCCCTGAAATCACGTTTCAGGCCATCAAACATAATGCAGGTCCAAAAAAATTTTTTCGCCTTCGGCGAAATTGCCTCCGGCGGCTGGGGCTTCGCCCCAGACCCCAGCTATTCCACGCCACCTCGTTACGCGGGATGGTATTTACATCTGTGCACCTCCACAATTTGAACCCACGAGCCGCCCCTGTGTATACATTAGATATATACATACAAACATACATACTATTATTATTATTATTATTATTATGTGTTTATTCCGTACATTCATTACATATTATATAATAAACATACGGATGGATGCTAATAGCAGACCGAAGATCCATTTGAGACATTATACACCCATCCTAAGAATTATATACAACAATAATAAAATACATATCAAACAAGATGAAACAGACATACATATCAAACTCTTTAAAAAAACATTCTCTTGACTGCTCCCTCGAACCTACCGAGAGGAAGTTCCTTTAATTCAGAAGGAAGTGCATTCCAGAGCGCTGCCTCCCTGTAGTAAATGGATTTCTGGAATGCACTTGTTCGAGCAATTGGCGTCCTTAAGGTCAACCCTTTATTACTTCCGCGTCCTAAAATCTCAGTCCGATTTACTGGGGTAAGGCGCACAAGAGGGTCAAGATCAATGGTTCCACTCATACACCTCTTGAGGAAAATAATGTCACATCTCTTGAATACAGCCTCCAAACTAGGTATATTAAGATTTTTTCTTCTAGAAGCGCTACGGAGGTCAGTTTTGTACCCCAAGATTGCTTTAGTTGCTCGATTCTGTAGTGATTCTAGGTTGTGCATGTTTTCTTTGGTGGTTGGATGCCATGCTGGCGCACCATACACTATTTTAGGCCTAATTAGCGTGATAAACACAGACCTTAGAACTCGAGGTTGGCTATCTTTCAAGTTACGGAATACAAAACTTGCCAGTTTAGAGCATTGTGACTTAACAATATTAGTGTGCCTTTTCCAACACAAGTCATGAGAAATGTTCAAACCCAATAATTTTATAGATTTACTTGATTTAAGTTGACCGTTATTCAAAACGTATGTTCCATTAATTGGGTCTGATGATCGAGAGAGTCTAAGAAGCACAGATTTTGAGTCGTTTAAACACATACCATTTACAGAGCACCAAGAGTTTATTGCATCCAAATCAGCTTGTAGAGCATCAACATCATCGAATCTTGTAATAGAGCGGTATATGGTACAGTCATCTGCATACATAGCTAGCTTAGATTGTACACATGAAGGAAGGTCCATCATATAGATGATGAAGAACAAGGGACCAAGTACAGAACCTTGTGGTACACCTGAGATTACATCAATGTTCCCTGATCTTGATCCATCAAATACAGTGCATTGATTTCTCCCAGTAAGAAAACTCCTACACCAAATTAGAAGAGAACCTTGTATGCCACAATTCTCAAGTTTTGTCAGAAGACGTTCATGTGGAACACGGTCAAATGCTTTACTCAAATCAAGAGAGATAACGTCCACCTGCTTAATTGACTTTTGATCCAAACTGTGTTGCCAATCCTCAATCACTTTTGAAAGCATGGTGACACAGGATCTTTTTGGCAAAAACCCATGTTGGTTTGTATTTATAAGTCCATTGTCATCGAAGTGTGTAAGAATGGATCTACTTACTAGTCTCTCAAGTACCTTACATAACACTGATGTCAATGCTATTGGTCTGTAGTTAGAAATGACCTCTTTGTCACCAGATTTGTAAACAGGTACTACATTTGCCGTCTTCCATGACTTAGGAACAGTGCCAGTCGATAATGATAGGTTGAAAAGGCTTGTGATCGATGGCGATATAAATGCTGAACATTGTTGTAATATCTTACATGGAATACCATCAGGTCCGGATGCTGCACCAGGCCGAAGGTTTCGTAAACATCGACACACATCTTCTTCAGAAACCTGTAGATTCAGCAAAGGATCCAAGAGGCCAACACCTAAGGGATTTTGCCGTAGCAAATCTTTTGTGTCACATACCAATGGGCAGAAGTTGTCTTTAAATTGCATTAGCAATATCAGAAGATTTTTTAAAAGTAATTCCATTTGACACAAAGTGAGATGGGGACGCACTTCCATTCTTACTATGAATGTACTTCCAAAGTGCCTTACTGTTGCTTTCTTCTCCTAGTTTCCAAATATAATCTCTGTGAGCTTGACGTATAGTTCGTTTAATAAGTTTGCTAGCTTCTATGTATTTAGTATGTATTACATCTGACTGTGTTTTCTTCCATTTCTTATAGATTGAGTCACGTTTTCTGATTGATTTAACAATGTCACTGGTGATCCATGGTGAACGTTGTTTTCCCTTCACTTTTATACTAGGTATGGCTTTGTGAACATTCAACCAGAAAACTTCACTCCACTCTATCCAAAATTGGTCTACGTTTTATTGCTGACATCTGTAGGTAGATCCGAAAAAGATTTTGACACAGGTATCCCAGTCTTGCGTGTGCATAATTAAACACAGTTTTATTAATGTGCTTGATTTTTGGCCTACGCATGTTCAAAATCGACATAATCGCAAGGTGATCACTTACTCCAGGAATCACAGTGACAGATGACATTATGTTAGCATTATTGCAAAGAACAAGATCTAAGATAGATCTGCACTTTTCAGTCACTCTAGTAGCTTCAGTCACAAATTGATTCAAAAATAGATCTTCAAATGCATTAAGAAACATGCTGGCTAACGGATTGTTTGGAATTGCTGGGCCGTCAACAGTCCACGAAATGTCTAAATTAAAGTCTCCAAGCAAAATAATTGCATGGCTGTTTTTAAGCGACGGTTGTGCCTTATTTAATGACATCACTAAATCTGCATTAGTTTGATCAGTAGAAGATGGAGACCGGTATGCAGATCCACAAACAATCTTCTTCTCTCCTATTTTGATTTCAGCCCAGACTATCTCCGCACTAGTTTCAAGATCCTTTCTCCTCATGGGTTGAAGTTCAGGTTTAATCGCTATTAAAACGCCTCCCCCTGTATTCCCAATCCTGTCCCTTCTAAATACAGTGTATTGATCTCCCATAACTTCAAGGTTACCAACAGAATCATCAAACCACGTTTCACTAACGCAGACAATGTCAGCATCATGTGACGTAATCCAAGCTTCAATACCAGCCCGTCTCTTTGTATTCTTAAGACTCCTCGCATTAAAAGACAACACTGAAATGTTGTTGTGCCGTGCAGGACTAGATTTACTGGAAGCTGTTGAGTTGTTCAAAGAGATGTTGGTGATACCATGTGAATCCAAGAATGAATCACTAAAACTTGGAAGTGAGCAGTTCCAACATGTCCATTGCAGGTGACCTTTCTTTATTCTTCTGTAATCTGTAGCCGATAACTTGGCGCATGTCTTGTGGGTCTCTTTTCCACATGAATTACACGTAACAAATATCTGATTCTTTCTACCCTTGCCTTCACAACAATTACAAGTAGACGCATCGGGCCCTGGGTTCATCTCTACATCTCCACTTAGTACCAACAGAAGAACCGTAAACATTCTCAGTTTGAGGGACTGCTCCCGAAGACGATTGGATCTCCTACAGCATCTAGCTATACAAGCAATCCACCGCTTTGCTGAGATTTTTCCTCCAACGCATGCGTAACTCGAAATTGCTCGATTGCGAACAATAAGCAGGTTTTCTAAAAACTGCTCACCATGTATTTGCTTAAAAACACTTTCCCTGGCTTTCATCTCTTGTTTAGCGACAATCACTAGCTGAATTCCTGCTACGAGAATTACTAACAACAGCAGTGGTCTCATTCCTTCTCTGTATACGTGAACCATCTCGAGTTATTATCAAAGTAGGCCTACACTACTGTCAGCAATATTCTAGCATGAGCATAATAGCCTATACGAGCCAAGTTCTTCCACAAGTCAGTGCACTACTAATTAGTAAACAACTTTAGCATGCAGTGAGTCTTCAAACACGTCTTCCAATTAAGCCACATTGATAATTTGCACTATTTAAGTTCTTTGGCCATGGATTGATGCCATTCAAAAACAAAACACTTTCTCTAGGTTTGACTTTGAAGATTTTCCAAAATGTTCAAACACAAATATCAACTTAATGGAAGCTTCCACTCACCTGCCAACGATAGTGCAGATAAAGAATATCCTATCAAACAAGCACATATAAAATTCTACACAAAACAACTATAGAAAACAATTAAAATTCCCATTACTATGAGAGACAATTTGACAGCACATCTGTTCCAATCAAGCTATTAACAACAATCATGCAACAATCATACATACATTAGGTACATATATTTCTTACCTCTACGCAAATCATCGTAATATTTGGCTCGTATTTGCTGTTGAAGATTGTCGAATGTAGAGAAAGGCTCGATTGGGGCGTTAACGAATCGAATTGGTGGGTTATTTACTGCAATTTGCAGTAAGCATCCCAATGTTTTATTGTCCAATGACATTTGCTGCTTATTCTTTATGCGATTCACATAGCTAAATCCCCATTCACACGAACTTGTTGACACAGCTACACACGCAGTCGCTTGAATTACTTGACGTAACAAAGCAAAGCAAGAGGGGAATTAATCAAGCTTTTGTTGATAGCCTTTTATTTCTTCGGTTTGACTATGCCCGCGGAGTATGTATTTGAACTCGATCCATTCTAAAATGAGTTCAGTTGTCATCTGATTACTATCATTTCCGTTTATTCTCGTACAGCGCTCGTATACGCTACCATCTAAATAGTATCGTACTACAATAGGCAATTGTTTGATTTTCGTTATATCTTTTCTTTCGTCAACCAAGATAGAGAAATTCTTGGCCTTCGTTACTTCGTCGCGTATGGTTTCAATCGCCATTCTTGACATTACATGAATTATCTCATTCTGTATTGAAGGATGAGTGTACTTGGCGTTTTTATGACCAGATTGTATCTTTTTTTTTACAATCTCACAATGTTTCGAGTGAAGAAGTTCTAAAATTGGCAGGCAATTAATTCTAAAGGTAAAAACATAATAATAATGAATGTATAAATGCAAATTCAAACAATTACAAAACGTTATTACGTAAAATTAGGCCTACCTTTATTAACGTGACACTTGAGCCTGGGTGTTATTACAGAGGTGGTCCCACCTTGGCTGAATCTGACACAAAGCCACACGCATATCGTCGTCCGCTTGAAGTCGATTTCTAGTTTTAGTTTTTAAATTTGTCATTATTGAGAAACCTTTTTCACACAAATACTTTGTTGGAAATGCAGGTAACAGCTGTGTCTTTCGAATAAAAATCCGATACATTTTTATGGACCACTGTTCACGTATTAATCACAAAATACCTCAATACGCAATGTCGGCCACATGTTAAACTAAAAAAACGCAAATATTCGCAGAGGTAACTCACGCATTCACGACTGACAAAATTCGTTTAATTTTATTATGATTTTGAAAGTGATTTTTTTTTATTTGTGTACGATTTTATGTACTAATAACTAGATACATACTGCACATTGTATGTACGTTGAGTTACAGACGAAGACTCCGATTTCCTTCTCTTCTACCATTATTTTAAAGTAATCAATAACTTAGTCATATCAACTGTACAGCAGAGACGTTCCATACTCATTGACAGCAGTGCTTCGAGACGATTTTGGCTCATTGTGGTTCTTATGTTAAGACTTATTTACAATCACTTAAACAACACGTTAAAAAATAACATAAGAAAGTTAAAACCTTAGACACAGTGGTGCTGTTTACAATCACTTAACAAGTAACGCAACGCACGTAACGTATGAAGAAGTTGACCCTATCTCTACTCTACCGTACGTTGCTTTATTTATTCTTCATTTAGACAATCACAGCCTGGGCCTTCAAATTCCAACTCGACACCTTCTCGCGGTTTGGCCCGTAAAAAGGGGAGTTTCACTCCCTGAAACTAATGGCGAGCTCTGGGTCGTCGTCGGGGAACCCCTTCCCTTTGACTACCTCCCCAACGGCGACGACAAAGACAACACAGACGGATGATGACACAGACGGAGACGACCACGACGTGGGGGAACCCCTGCCCTCCCCATATGCTTGTGGCTGGTTCTGACCAGCACAGGCCTGTCCACCCCTTGTCCCCCCGCGTCATCCCTTACGTCCCTCCCTTCGTCTCGATTAGCCAAGTTGCATAAATATGAGACGTAAAGCAATATCCAATCCAAATCCTGTTTCCGATGTCTACCCTTGTTGTGTTGTTACACAATACAGCTTTCTGAAAATATATGTAAGACATTTGATGGCAAACTATTTTGTTGTAAAGTTAAATCCATACTGTTGGCGGCATGTATATATGATTGGCAAGATTTTTAAAATTTAAAGTAGATGTAGACTTAAGTCTTGTTGTTTTATTGATGCACTTTAATGTAGATTTACCATATTTTTATTTTGACCATGTAAAATGTCACTTTTACATTTGCTTATGAACACATGAACTCTGAGGGGTGTAATTTATAGGTTGTGTGATATATATGTATATATATATATATATACATATATATATATATATTGACGTGGTCTCGCTATTCACACAAGTACCAGTAAAAGAGTCTCTCAAAATTATTCAAGACACGTATAAACCCCCTACCCACCTCATCACACTTGCAGAACACTGTTTGATGAACACTTATTTCACATATGAGAAACAAATATACAAACAAATAGAGGGGGCACCGATGGGATCACCCCTTTCACCTGTCATTGCTAACCTCTTTATGGTCGACTTGGAAGTCAAGGCTCTGAAGTCAGCTCCCCTGAAACCTCTAGTGTGGTACAGGTACATAGACGACATTTATGCCGTATGGCAACACAGCAAGGAAGATTTATACATTTTTCTCAACTTCCTCAACAGCCAACACCCTAACATAAAGTTTACCATGGAAGAAGAGGAAAATGACAGTCTGGCTTTCCTAGATGTTCTCGTAACGAAGCACATAGACGGTACTCTAGGGCACACAGTTTACAGAAAGCCCACGCACACAAACAGGTATCTCAATGCTTCATCCCACCACCATCCATCACAGTAAGACGCGGTAGCTAAAACTTTGGCTATACGATCGAAAAGATTGGCTGACGAGACTAACATACAACAAGAAACACGTATACTTCGCCAAGCTCTGCAATCCAATGGGTTTTCACACAGGTGTATAGCTAAAGCAATGAGCCAT
The DNA here is from genome assembly GCA_024449915.1 of Sweltsa coloradensis. Taxonomy (NCBI): domain Eukaryota; kingdom Metazoa; phylum Arthropoda; class Insecta; order Plecoptera; family Chloroperlidae; genus Sweltsa; species Sweltsa coloradensis. Next base: position 189,270 of record JAMZAV010003730.1, on the reverse strand, counting down.
GTCCCTAAGCAAAACACAGAAGAGGAGTTAGAGAAACCTCTATCCACAGCGTTCTTGCCCTACGTTAAGGGGACTACTGATCACATCTGCAGATTATTGAGAAAAGAAAACATAAGAACAGTTTTCAACACAGACCGAAAAATAAACTCGATGATAAGAAAAGTCAAAGAAAGCATTCCTTTTGAAAGTCACGGAGTTTACGAGATACCTTGTGGAGAATGTGAATCGACATATGTAGGCCAGACCGGTCGGAGAATATCATCACGTTTAGCCGAACACCAATTAGCCGTCTCGAAAGGAGATAACAACTCAGCCTTATCACAACACGTCAAACAACTTGGACACGCGATAGATTTTGACAGCTCTAAAGTGTTGGCGAGCATTAAATATCTTCAACCAAGAATAATTAGAGAAGCAATTGAGATTGAAAAGAGACCTGAGAGCTTAAACAAACAAAATGATAGTCGTAGTCTTCCGTCATCTTGGATACCAGTTCTGCCGAAACAAGAAACACGTGCCAGTGACAATCCAACAAGACAAACAAACATACCTCAACACGGGGAAAACGTTGCGTCACCGGGGTCGGTTGAAAATATATTTTCCGGGCCCATCACAAGAAGCAGGAAGAAGAAACACGATGACAACAATGACGCAACACAGCCAAACCAGTCGGTGCAAACTGACTGCGCGCGCACCCACAGAGAGAACGATACAGTCCGAGCCCGCCCAGCGACGAGGAAGCAGAGAGGCAAGCCCGGTCCTGTCATAACCTGAAGATGCTGGAGGATTATCCAGCGAAACGTTGTTTTAAAAGGTATGTACCACCACCTAACAAACACTACACGTGGAGGAAAACCCCAAAACCCGATACTATATATATATATATCGTGAGGTTTATCGTGACGATACTTGAATATCACAGATATTGCCTCATCCATGGATTTAATGTTATTATACTGTAAAAGGGCCATCAAATTCCAACTAGCAACCTTCTCGTGGTTTGGCCCGTGATTAGGGGAGTTTTTCTCCCTGAAACTAATGGCGAGCTCTGGGTCGTCGTCGGGGAACCTTCCCCTTCCCTTTGACTTCCTCCCCGACGGCGACGACAATGACAACACGGACGGATGATGACACAGACGGAGACGACCACGACGTGGGGGAACCCCTGCCCTCCCCATATGCTTGTGGCTGGTTCTGACCAGCACAGGCCTGTCCACCCCTTGTCCCCCCGCGTCATCCCTTATGTCCCTCCCTTCGTCTCGATTAGCCAAGTTGCATAAATATGAGACGTAAAGCAATATCCAATCAATCAAATGAACTGAAACTGTGATTGTAAACACCACATTAATTTTACTGTACATTACGTTATTTTTCAACGTGTTACGTGATTGTAAACGAGGCATTTCTTTTGACCAGATTTAGTTTTGAGAATGTTCTTTCTATGTTGTTCGTTCTATGTTATGGGTAGAGTCAGAAACACGCGTAAAACGTTCATGAGAGCGTTGTACCGGCAGTCAAGTGATTTTACAGTTTCTATTAATAAGGTGATAGTTGGTTTGGTTTTGGTTTTAAGCCTTTTTTTCCTGATTGATCAGGTATGCAACTGTCACACCTTGCACACCGTAAAAACCGCCACTGCATTTCCAGTTGATATCAGTCCCGCTCCTCGGACGCGAATGATGGGACAGCTTACCAACAATTTAGACGTTGAGTTTGCTTGAAGGGCAAGGATACTAAGCTAAGTACAAATTCCACTACATGGTTTCGTTTCCTGTGCAGCTGTTGCTTTTTCTTGCTGTTTTTCTAAACATGTTTCAAGTTCCTTAAATTAATCTTGCATATACACTTGATGATCGCGTATCAGTTGTTTGAAGCTTTCCTGTGAAGTGGAAAGCAACTGTGACAGTCACCCTTATGCTGCCGCATATGGCCAGACACTTGACGAAGGATAGCATTGGCCAACGAATGGGAAGAGTGGTCTACTCGTTGGGGGGGCTTACAAATAGTGAAGAGTTGCTATCCGGGATGCCTGCCATATCCACGGAATTCATACACTACCTGTTTTTGGCGTATTCTTCGCTTGGTCTATGTCCAGTTCTAGGACTACTCTTCACAACATCGCTTTCACCACACAGTAACTAACTAACGAATATTGTACCGGTTCTTGAATCTGTCCAACCATCCATTACCTGAGCGTAATTCTTTCCCCAAAGCTATGGGCAACTAACAGGTACATTTAGGGCATACACATCACAGAACCAAGTGTACAGCGCCTGTTCAACATCATTATGCACTGCGAATCTAACACGTTTATGATCTTTACTAAGCACAGTTTTACTGTTGACAGTTTCTAATTTTACGCGATCTCGCAAAATGGTCGACAAAGAGCTTGCCGCTATCCCATACTTGGCCGCAATGATACTTTTCTTGAATTTTCTGTCGACGTCGCAACTATTTCGATTTTAGTCTTCAAAGATAAGATTTTTCGTTTAATTGTAACACGCCGCCATTGTGGGTCGTTTTTATGAAACGCATCGATCTATCTAGTGTTGATAGTCGTCGTGGTACAAGTCGATTTTGACATGAACTCTGCATTTTTTGATTGGAATATACCACTTTGCACAAAGTTAGATATGACCAAAATGAAATTTTAGAGATAGGGAGCCACCTCAATTTCCATGTATGTTGGCATCGATGTTGTGACTCCTAATCCTTATTAGTGCGCCTCGGTATTCCATTTACAGAAGATCTATGTGGACCAATCCTCTTAATCCACGTGTCCTCAAGAGTATGTGAGGAAATGTTGCACGCGTTCTAGTACCCCGTTCTCGCGAGCATACTGTAGTTAGGGGGTTAGGGGATTCAACCTTGCATTTCATTCTAGAAGCAAGCTACTTGGCACAGTTACTTATAAGACCTTATTGAATGATTGAATCGATGGTGCCAAGATGAAATTAACATATTGCACCACTGGCACAGTGGCGGACTGGGGGCCGCCCAGTGACACGTTGTATGTGCGTTTTTGTATGTTCGATCAGTCAAGCTGAGAGGGGACTTAAATCACTTATTAGACCTTATTGATTGATTGAATCGAAAGTGCCAAAATGAAATTGCCATATGGCACAACTGGCACAGTGGCGGACTGGGGGCCGCCTAGTGACACTTGTATGTGATCAGTCGAACAAGCTGAGAGGGGACTCAAATTATTCGTAAATTTCTCCTTATTTCTATGAAGGTAACGTGGAAATCGTAATTGGCAGAATTTACCTTTTGGAGACAAAAAACGGCAATAAAGGCACATTTCAAAGCAAAGAGTTATTGACTGATATCGTTAGATATCGTGACAGGCCGATAAAGCACAAAGAATTAACTAGTATAACACTAAAGACACACTAAAATTAATTGCTTTTCGCTGTGAGATTACATAAACGGCAAAAAAGGTACATTTATAAAATCAAAACCAGCATACTTCAGCCCTGGGAGAAATGGCGGAAAGTCTGATATTAAATGAACAAAACACAAAATATAATATTGCGAACACATCAGAATTGGAAGCTTTAGTTTCAAGATTTAAAAAAAAAATGGTTACAAAAACGGCACAATAATTATTCAATTTTAGAACCAATTTGGCCTAAATGTGTGGAAGGGTGGCAATAATTGGAAAATGTAGCGCACAAAACCAAATATATTGCGGTAGCACAAGAATTTGAAGTTTCTGGTTTTGAGATTAAAATATGATAACAATGGCACCAATAATTAAAAAAATAATCGAATTACCTATTGCCCTGAGAAAGGTTACAATATATCTAGTATATAAAAGTTGCCAAACAAAGAAAAAACTATGAACAAAAAACACGGTGTTCATTTTTGAGACTAGATTCAAATTATGTATACATTCATTTGCACTTTTCCTCCCACACAACACCTTCAACTCCTTCTATTCTATAATCTGCTTGTCTGCTCGTTGACAAATGACAGTAGTATCAATACTTGACTGCACTGCTGCAGGATTTCCATTGCTTCCACAGTGTCACCATGCACGGGAAAGAACCAGAAAGGCAGTCGTCGCCCGCCAAGTGACATGTGCAGCGATGGATTTTTTACCTTTTCCAGAGCCAAAAGACACCCAAAGCTACAACTCCCCAACTAGATTCTATACAGCAGAAAAAGGCAAGTACAATGGCATCCGTGTCGACAGTTCGAACCATTATGGACTTCAAACCTCTCTAGTGGTCACAGGGTCAAAGACTGAGCTTTGACTCCCTGTTGAATGAAATCAGGACATCTGTATCCAGGGTGGAGAAGAACTCTTGTCCACTCTGTGCAATGCCCAATGAACATTTTAAGGCCATCACCATGGTAGACGTCCTAAACAATGTCCACACGTCCTGCGCGAGCTCCAGAGCCTCCAGCTGACCTGAGATATGGTTGATACACATCCCGTATATATTTTGCGAACGTCTTGCTTGCTTTGGAGGCTAACATGTTGACTACAGCCGCTCCATTAGTACTGCTTGCACAGGTGGGACAGACTGAGCAACTGCACCCTCACAAGCCGTCAAGCACTGAATGATTTTCGACTGCATGCATGAGGGCCACCCATGCTGGTCAAGGAAGGAGTAAATGGCTGGTTTTAGTGTCTGGAGAACTCCTGTAAATCTCCTTCACTGGTCTGACTCTGACATGAACATGAACATGTTATAAACAATTTGCTGAAAAGTAAACAGCCATATCTTACTGAGGCCACTTTATTTCCTGTTTTAGTTTTCAGGTCTTTTTTCTTCTGATTACTAAATACCGCAAATTTGTTGCGATTTATAGGATCCATTAATGCAGCAGAACAATAACTTGCCACTTAATTGTTTCGACTCAATGTTGGAGAGCACCGCACTATCTTCCAAGAACGGATTTCCGTATTTTCCAAACACTGCTTTCAGAGACGACGTCTCTTTGGAACGATTGCGTATTGATTTGGTGTCTTGGTGATATCTGATCGGCGTATCTTCTGGATCACCAGATATACCTTTACTCAATTCAAATTTTTGAATCAAGTAACTGCTGAATTGCCAATTCCAGCTGAAGAGCGAGATCCCAAAATTTAAACGTAAGTACAGGAGTGTCTAGAGTACAATGTCCTCTTTTGAATCTAAATTCAGTTCATGTGCCTGTTTGTACCAACTAGTGTGCCTGCAATATTATTTAGCCTATATATTGTTTTTAAATATCAAGAAAATTATTGCCAACTCTCCAGCGATCAGTCAAATAGTCTTCGATTTGAAATGTTCCTTTATTGCCGATTTTTTACTCCAAAGGCAAAATATTGCCGAGTTCGATTAACACGTTGGGGAACATTCAGGGGAACATTACGAATGATTTGAGTCCCCTCTCAGGTTGTTCGACTAATCGAATATTCCAAACGAATATCCAACGTGTCACATAGGCTACATACAAAATACGAAATTTGGGCCTTTTTGTTATTTTTATTCCCACCGCCAAAAGCTCCTAAATTTACCGACACCGAAACATATCTTTATATTTTGTGCGTCACACAACAGTCATTGCAACCTCTCCCAAGGCTCAGGGGCAGTCGATGTTTGCTTTCATAAACTTCGCCTTTTTTGCCATTTTTGTTATGCTCACAACCAAAAGCTTCGGACTGGGTGGCCCCCAGCCCGCCACTGTGCCAGTGGTGCAATATAGCAATTTTATCTTGGCACCATCGATTAAATCAATCATCAAGGTATAATAAGTGTTTCGAGTCCCCTCTCAGCTTGTTTGACTGATCGAACATACAAAAACGCTCATACAACGTATCACTGGACGGTCCCCAGTCCGCCACTGTGCCAGTGGTGACATTTGGTTATTTCATCTTGGCACCATCGATTCAATCAATCAATAAGGTCTAATTAGTAACTGTGCCAAGTGGCTTGCTTCTAGAATGAAATGCAAGGTTCACCCTATTTGTGTCCCTTAACCCCCTAACTACTGTACGATACGTTCTCGTCCTCAATTATTGAGTTGGGATGTAATAGGGCCAGGACTATACACATCCGTACAACTTTGCCTGCTTTTAAAATTCCTTCAATATTCTTATAAGGCCCATTACTAAGGTCTTTCTGGAAATAACCTGTGAGAAATACGTGCGACAAAGTAAGTACTTATTTATCTTATTAGATAGTCATTTCACAAACACGTTTGTTAATACTGCGTTCGTCTATTATTGTGGGAATGGCGAGTGGAGAGATATAACTGCAGGTGATTAAAATTTCACCCGCGTACACCATTTTAGCTCAAATGTTGCAGCAAGGGGAGTTTGCCGTTTGCGGGACAGAATTGCAGATTACCTTGTAACTCCTGAAGGGGAAGTTGCATGGCAATATGCATATGTCAATAGGGGACGCTAAAAAGAAATACTACTTGCAAACTGTAGCCTATACTGATACTTCCTAATAATTTATTGCTTTCTTTGAAATGCTCTATAAAGTATAGGAAGGACTTATGCAAAAGTTATTGGAAACCATATTTACAAAATTGTAAGCCGACCCCAGACAGAAAAATATAGTCACACAAATTTGTAGCATAAACAGAAAACACCCATTAGTTTGCCATTGATTCCAAGGCAAGGTGACTTGTTAAAGAAAAATAAACATTGATTAGAAAAAGGTAGGTTTGCAATTAAGAAAAAAACAGCATTGAATCTAAATTTTGAAAACAATTTATTGATATTGACTTTCCTGAAGAGTTTACATGACTTGTAGCACCTGACGTTTAAACTTAATTCTATTAACATGAGTCAGTTTTTTCATGTCCTCCATATTATCAGGGTCATCCTTTAGCAGACCTGATCCTCCTTCACAATCAACTGTCTGTTTCCTTTCGTCATCCCTTACGTCCCTGCCTTCGTCTCGATTAGCCAAGTAGCATAAATATGAGACGTTAAGCAATATCCAATACAAAAATCAGCCATTTTAGCAAATCCCTGAGCAACAGTGATGAATGAATCAGCAATATTGTCCATCTTGGCCTTCTTTTTGGTGTGAAACTCATCGGGTGGCGGGGTCATCGTAGGTTTAGGCGCTATTGCCCTCTTCTGTGTTCATGGTGTTAAATCAGGAGTGCCAGGAGTACAACCACTTTGACTCTCCTCCAGATTTTCCTCTTCTTGCTCCGAGCTTTATTCATCCATTATATTATCATTGTCGAGACCTGTGAAGATTGTGGCAAGACCATCCCACGGTGAGGTTTCGTCATCATTCGGTTTTGAGATCGGTGCCTTTGTTGCTGTAGAAGTTGTGCAGCTTTGAATACTGTTTTTAACAGTCCTGGAATGAGGATGGTGGTACATACAGTGCGGAGAATTTTGAAAATTGTATATGAAACGAGATAGTGGTGGCAGATCAATAACATTTAATAGGATTTAATGTTTAGTAAATATATTGTCATATATTGGGATAGTTTATCCAAATATCTGTGGTATTATTCGGTTAAGACACTCAGGTTGCAGCAAGATGTGTTGATAAGTTGGAAGTAATAACATGGGCATTACCTAATGTATTGACGTCATTTGTAATGTGCTAAGGCTGGCTGTTTCGTCACTTCAATTAGGTCAAGTTATTATAACTATTGTACTGAGTTTGGAGACGATTATGCTGACTGGGCGAGGGGAAGACATTTGCCTGTGTTGAGGGGAGTGGTCCCCACTCCATTGATGACGAGCAGAGAGCAGAGAGGCCCGAGGCTTAGGATTGGTGGACAGGACGTGGAAGTCATGAGAAGTGGCGCTTAAGCCTCTTTGACGGGCTGACCAGGACCCTGGAGGGGACCGGGCTGGGTGACATCATCGAAGGTGTCGTGGTGGCAGGACAACTATGATTCGGGGAGTGTAATTCTGGACATCGAGATAGGAAGTTACTAAAGTGGTAAGCCTCTGCAGGTGCACTCCCGCGCCACAAGGCGGGAGTGCACAGGACACAGTGCTCTGGACACAGTGAGATGGGAGTGCTGAGAAAGGCACGTAGCAAGAAGGAAGACTAAAGGAACGAGAGCGACAGTCAAGGAGTTCAGCTGGGAAACTGGAAGAAGCAAGCTGGAAGCTAGAAGAGGCAAGAACGGACGAAGAACGGAGTACCAAGGTGTCGCCGGATCGAGTCCCACATCACGCCAAGGAGCAGCTGAGATCAGGGTTGGATACCAGACAGAGGGATAATTAATGGTGAGCGATGTACTTCTATTAACGATCAGGTTATGGGTTCAACAAGGCTCGAACCCACGCACGCCAGACCACAATGCAGAGACTTAACTGAAGGCCAGAGTAGGGTACAATTCATAAGATAATACAGAAGTCCCCCTTGGTTTGAATCTGAATCTTTCATTGTGCTAACCAGTTTTGTTACCAAATCCCGTATTTCCCAAACACATTCGATCTCGGTCTGGTTAGGTTGTAGGCTAGTTGGTATGAATTAAGAGCTACGCCCACTAAGACTCACTGGAGAGTCACTATTACCTGGGCCTACAGCCTATTCCATGACATGGTGGAGGTGCCGTGTTTGTACGTATTCATTTTTTCGTACATAAAAAAATGTGTTTCTGAAAAATTTCTGGGAAATTTTGGTTTCGAGATTTTAAGAAAATCTTTGTGTTATTGCATAGATAGAAGGTAATCTATGACATGAGGTTATTCCTAGTTGGTTTCGTTGCTGTAAAGTTGAAATTAATTGGTACGTACGTACGTCGTGGTACGTATGTGTCCGCGTGAGAAGTTAGCGGCCGTGGAGCTGTCTCTCCTCCCGGCCAGCAGTCCACTCGCGTCGGCGAAAGTCGAGTCGGCCGGGCTATGCGAGTTGCAGACGCAGCATGAATCTTTCTCATGCGTGAGCTACAAGTCTGAGTACGAGAGTGTTTGTTGTAGGAATACTCGACGTAATGCACGCATGGGCGACAGGAATGAGGTGTCGCTGGATTGTATTGGAGACTGGAATTGGTCACATTTTGTGGGATGGTTCCAGGTTGAAGTAGAGGAACATCGTTCGTTCTTTGAATGTCACAGGAGACCAACCTCATCATACACGATGTGTGACCTGTATTCTTTGTCTAAACGTTCTGTTGTTGCCGTCGTCCTGTATATTTTGTCAGTTTGGTTTTGTAGCAGTGTGTACTGTTATTGATAGTTTTAAGTCGGTTGTATAGTATAGGAACAGACGAGAGCGTAGGCCTATATTTAGTAATAATTTGAGAAGTAATTACTGTTGTAATTGTATTTATGGTTAGAATATTAATTCGTCTTAGGTATAGTGAGGATAGGGATTGGCTCACGGTTGGAGCGCCCATCTCGTGTAAAAAGCTAGTTTGTTGTACATATTGGAGTGTATTATATTGCACAGTGTAGTTTTGTCGTTAGGGCAAGTGGCGTCTCTGTTGGATCGATATACTGCTGATATTTTGTGGTGTACGCTTTGTTATGTTTTTCTCAAAACATAATTAAGTATGTAAGACTGGCTAATGGTCAGTTAGATGGCTCAGTGTGGGCGTGGGCTTGTGTGTAGGCTATATTCTGAGTGTAGAATGAGCTGGTCAGCAATATCGGGTTTAATTCTTTGGTCGGTGACCGGGTTTCCGGTGCAATGAGGATCATTGTGACGATTAATAGAATTGCTAAGTGAATTTATATTCATATAGCTGTGGTAATAAGTGACTTTATTTCGAGGGGGGATATTGTACATGTATCTGGCCTGGAATTAATGTAGCTTGCCATCCGTGTTTTGTGCTACATCTATGTGTTCTGTTATGCTAGGTGCATAAAAGTGTTTGTTGTTTGGTAACAATCGACAATATAATATATATTCTAGGTGAATATAATGGGTTCGTATCTGTGGATCCATATGTGGTTGGATACAAGTAGCTATATCACTAGTGGTCTTGGGTTCGATTCTCTCACACAGCATTTCGTTTTGAGATGTTGTTTGTGCTTGGTTGTTTGTTAGTTTACCTGGGCAGTGTTTCTAGGTAAAAGGTGTAGTATTTGGTTGGGGTATTTTATATCTGGTACAGATACTGATGATCTAGGGGCGTAAGTCCAACTTAATGGCCGCTGGGATGTCAAATTTTTGGTGATTCAACTTGAATCTTAGGTTTTGATCATACGTGGAGTTTCGGTAACACACGTGTGACTTGGGTGACCCGGTGCGTGTGTCCATCTAAGACACCGGGTGTCGGGTAATGCACTGTGTGCTGACGTCGGGTTTTCGTTTCGGTGACCGGCGTGTGGCTGTAGGCGTAGGTGATTGACACTCTGGGGGGTCGCTACCCCTGGTTTTGTCGGTGAGTGGCACGGGGTGGTTTCTTCGTGGTGGTTAGTGATAGGGGTGTCCCGATGGTTAGTTTTACGGTATAGGTTTATTTCACTTTAATATAGGTTCGGCCTTCAGCTCACAAGAGTATACTCATTGGAAGTTAGGTTTATTATCGTACTGCTGGTACACTTAGGCTAAGGTTTAAGTTAATGAGGGGATGGACACCCTTATTTATGATTGTCTTTGATGGTCATAGGTTGAGTTGCTGGGTGTGGTTGAATAGGAGTAGGCAACGTACGTGAAAGAATAGTTTGTTGAATTCGATCTATCTACTGGGAATTGAATTTATGGTTTGATGTAAAATGTAATAAACATTTAAAATGTTTTGAAATGAAGATAAAATCATTTTTCTTTCTTTTCATATTTTGGACATTTTGGATATTGAAATAATGAGGCAGTAAATGAGATTATGTTATGAATTTGGATAATACTACATTATGCTGAATAGAATAAATTGTTCCATTGTTTGTTGAATTGTTTTCTGAACAGATAAATGGTTAATGTATATTTTAGATTAAATTAAATTTAAAAAAAATTAGAGTTGGAGTGTCGTTTCGTTTCATTGGTTTGGTTCATTGAATAACTTAAATCAATAAATTGGATTTAAAAATGCTTTCTTGACTTGTTGACGACGTTCTATCAATGTATAAATAATTAATGAATACGTCAGCTGTTTGTAATTGTGGTGCTTTGAGACCATGAGTTGTTGCCGTTTCTGGTGTTTGTTTACGTTACAGTGACACGGCACGAGTCTGACTCACGGTATGAAAAATGCTGATGCGGGGATTGTCCTGGCAACTCGAGGAGACAAGGACGACTGCTGGGAATTGTCAGCTGGGCGTTCAACTGTATGCGGGGACAACTGTTTACTGGACTTCAAATTAAATGGAAATTTCACAGGAGGTTTCAAATCAATTTATTTAGTTTTTTTGTAATGGCAGTGACTCTTTAATAATATTTGTTGTTTTTTTGGTTTAATTTACACAAACAAGTAAGTTTCTGTTAGTATTTGTGTTTTCTTTAGATTTGCTCTTGTTTGTGCTAGAATAGGTTTGATTTCTCAGAGGCCTATTGCGCGGGCAGATAGGTTCTGGCCCTTCAGGTTGGATTTGAATTAGGATGGGTCACTGTTTTTAAAAAATAGGGCATTTTGTGTAGATCCTGAGTATGTCTGAGGTGAGTTAATGCATTGTGGATGGTTTTGCGTGCGGTATTTATACTTCATATTAGGTAGGTTTGGTACGAAACCCTGATCTTGGTAAGCTTTGGAAGGACCATGGTCAAGATGGAGGTATGGATTCATCTGGAAGACGATGGCATCGGAACATTGGAAGAAGACACCTGGGGGATAACCGGATGAAGATGGAGCAGACTGTGTGTACTGGAATGGCATGCTGATTGCTGATCGGAGTAAGGGCGTCAAGCAATCGGTTCTGAAAACGTCTGGAGACGAGGCCAGCATGACATGGAGGTATATACATAGTTCATCGTCGTCAAGGTTGTTTTTGGCAAGAGGATTTCCACGAAAACACGAGGACGTGTTTAATCTGGGGGAGCGGTTGTCATATATTGGGATAGTTTATCCAAATATCTGTGGTATTATTCGGTTAAGACACTCAGGTTGCAGCAAGATGGTGTTGATACGTTGGCAGTAATAATATGGGCATTACCTATTGTATTGACGTCATTTGTACTGTGCTAAGGCTAGCTGTTTCGTCACTTCAATTAGGTCAAGTTATTATAACTATTGTACTGAGTTTGGAGACGATTATGCTGACTGGGCGAGGGGAAGACATTTGCCTGTGTTGAGGGGAGTGGTCCCCACTCCATTGATGACGAGCAGAGAGCAGAGAGGCCCGAGGCTTAGGATTGGTGGACAGGACGTGGAAGTCATGAGAAGTGGCGCTTAAGCCTCTTTGGCGGGCTGACCAGGACCCTGGAGGGGACCGGGCTGGGTGACATCATCGAAGGTGTCGTGGTGGCAGGACAACTATGATTCGGGGAGTGTAATTCTGGACATCGAGATAGGAAGTTACTAAAGTGGTAAGCCTCTGCAGGTGCACTCCCGCGCCACAAGGCGGGAGTGCACAGGACACAGTGCTCTGGACACAGTGAGATGGGAGTGCTGAGAAAGGCACGTAGCAAGAAGGAAGACTAAAGGAACGAGAGCGACAGTCAAGGAGTTCAGCTGGGAAACTGGAAGAAGCAAGCTGGAAGCTAGAAGAGGCAAGAACGGACGAAGAACGGAGTACCAAGGTGTCGCCGGATCGAGTCCCACATCACGCCAAGGAGCAGCTGAGATCAGGGTTGGATACCAGACAGAGGGATAATTAATGGTGAGCGATGTACTTCTATTAACGATCAGGTTATGGGTTCAACAAGGCTCGAACCCACGCACGCCAGACCACAATGCAGAGACTTAACTGAAGGCCAGAGTAGGGTACAATTCATAAGATAATACAGAAGTCCCCCTTGGTTTGAATCTGAATCTTTCATTGTGCTAACCAGTTTTGTTACCAAATCCCGTATTTCCCAAACACATTCGATCTCGGTCTGGTTAGGTTGTAGGCTAGTTGGTATGAATTAAGAGTTACGCCCACTAAGACTCACTGGAGAGTCACTATTACCTGGGCCTACAGCCTATTCCATGACAATATCCTTTGTAACTCCTTATTTTTTTCATAGTTTATGCCCACACGCCCTGGGTGAAACCAAAATGCACAATTAGTGCATTAAATCCCCCTTGTCTTGCAACATTTACCGCACCTCTTACAATGCGCTGTGTGGGTGCCCTCCATTCTATCTCAAGCCTGAGTCAAGCACTCCCAGAAGCTACTCAGCCAGTACACACTAATAGAGTTAGCCTGGTAAATTCATATCTGCCAACCAGTGGTGGTGTTTTTTGCTACGGTTTATTTACTCCTAATTTTGCTTCCCTAATTATTGACTTAGTCTTGTTTCGATTTACCTAGTTACTGAGTATGACTTAAGCCTATTACTTGCTTGCCGTTGCCCTCATCATATTTATCCTCAAGCACACACACATATATATATATGACCATCCCACGTTATTTTTAGACCATTCCTCCATGCTCAAATCCAGCCATCTTGAACCAATGAATATTCCAATGAAGACGAAGAAAGGCGTCATGGGGAAAAAAACGCCAATCTCTTCTTATATTTCACCCACAATTGGTCTTTATGGAGTAAACACAAATGGTTTCCCGATTTGTCGTGTCCACAACTTTTTGTTATAAATCAATCAATCTAATACTGATGAACTCCGATTACTTATCAAAACTATTCCCAAGGAAAAAAGTGCGTCCTCCATCAACCACCGCCTTCTCGCCTTTTGCATGAAATTGACATTGTGTGGTAAAGTAGCATTTTTTGGGGGAAATAATACAATATAATGAAACGTATCTTACCTTCTATGGGTAACACACGATGAGCCTTCGAACTATTCTCGGTGCTTGCACATCATGAGTTCTGTCAGTCTGGCTTTAAGCTCACTTTGGTGCCGCCAACCGCCGTACACCTTGGCAAACAAGAAATTCCAACTCGCAACCTTCTCGTGGTTTGGCCCGTGATTAGGGGAGTTCCTCTCCCTGAAACTAATGGCGAGCTCTGTGTCGTCGTCGGGTAACCCCTTCCCTTTGACTACCTCCCCGACGGCGACGACAATGACAACACGGACGGTTGATGACACAGACGGAGACGACCACGACGTGAGGGGACCCATGCCCTCCCCATACGCTTGTTGCTGGTTCTGACCAGCACAGGCCTGTCCACCCCTTGTCACCCCGCGTCATCCCTTACGTCCCTCCCTTCGTCTCGATTAGCCAAGTGGCATAAATATGAGACGTTAAGCAATATCCAATCAATTAAAAAAAATCCGATTGTTCACTAAATATTTTGTGAAACCTGTCACTCGGTGCATTCAAATGGCCTAGGTCACAACCGTCTTTCGTCATGAAGGCCCGAAAGTATTACAAACTTTGATGGCTATTTGACAGTGTTTGGTTACCTTTGCACAACGTTTCTCTACAATTGTTGCAAGAAATTTCTGTTTGCATTTCCTGGCCAACCATCCTGCAACGTAAACAATAGCGCACTGTTCTGTTGAGGTGTGTCCAAACACATGCGATCCATCTTCTGTGACTGGTACTTCGTCGTCGAGTTCCATTTCGACAATCGAAGTCGCATTTGATGGTCCTGCCACAGCTGCCCGTACTTCTGAATTAACGCCTATGGTGTCAATCACAACGTCATCGTCTGGCTCGCAGTTACTAGACTTGGGTGGTTGTATTAGATTTATCAGCATGCTTTGCTTGAGATTTCGTGTTTACTGTCGAGCTGACGGGTTATTATTGTTGGCATTCTTAAAAGGCAAATGAGTTTTCTATTGGATCTGAATTCAGCCTCGATGTCAAAAGATAGTAAGTGCCCTCTTCACTTAAATCTTCCCACAAGAGAAGGGGCACCGCGGCCCCTGCCGTGAGCACCTGTGGAAATACAAAGTTACTTTAATCTGGTTTTCCAAAAACAACCTAGTTTCATACTTTTGTAAAAACATTTTTAAAATGTGCGAATCACGTATGGTTTTTAAGCATTTTGACCTACCGCAACCCCGCCTGTTTCGGTGGTTCCGGCCTTTTGCGGCGTTCACTTTGTTTGTTGTTGGTCATGCTTCCTCTGTCTGTCTATCTTCGCCACATGCCTTTTCCATGTCGTCGAGGGCGGCCTCCAGTGCATTTGCCATCTCTTTGAGATATTGGTCATCTAGTAATCATTACAAGTACTGCTTTTGAAGTGAAATGCACCATGTTAATTATTGTTAAAGTTCGTCCATAGTAAAAGGAAAATCCCTAAAAATGTGATATTTGTAACAATGTAGTGTTGTCACGATGAGCCTTACGACATATCTTCACTCACAATTAATTAATTACACACCTAAAAGCACATGTGCCACTGTCATCAACACGATTTGAAAAACGTCAATGCACCTTGCGTGCTGCTTCGATATGACCTCGCCGCCCGCACCTTTTGACTACTACCTGCACGCACACAGCACAGCAGGGAGCCTCACCTCGCAGTCGGGCTGTTGTTCTTGACCTAGGCGGACGTGTTTTGTCCGCGCTCTTCGCTCTGGTATCAATGGGCCTCCACAGTACGCAGAGTTAGCTACTGTTGCTGCTTTATGTGTTGCTTGTTCAAGTCTTTGCTGTGTCCTCCTTCTCATTCATCATTTTCTTAATGTTTATTGTCTTCAGGGAGGTTGTCTGTTATGTCCAGACTGGAGGATTTAGTTCTATCTTTATTCTGTCCTGCTTCGTCATCTCAGTGTTGTGCTCCGTCTGTTCCGTCCGTGTAGCATGAGGAGTGGATGTTCAGAAAGTGCTAGGTTCTGTTCAATGTGAGATTAGAGCCTTCCCAACAAACATTATACTCTGGGTCCCGTGCGGGAAAGTTAAGGGAAGTGCGGGTTAACTGCGGGAAGCGGGACGTCCCGCACGGGACCCGCGAGGGAAGTTTAAGGGACGTCCCGTATTTGGGAAAGTCACGGGACGTCCCGCACGGGACCCGCGAGGGAAGGTTAGGGACGTCCCGTGCCTGGGAAAGTCACGGGACGTCCCGCACGGGACCCGCGAGGGAAGTTAAGGGACGTCCCTGTGTCTGGGAAAGTCACGGGACGTCCCGCATAGTACCCGCGAAGGAAGGTATTCGGATAAGATAGGTACGGGTAAACTGCAATGCCCGTATATTATGAACGATCCAGTTAGTCAACATAATTTACTATTTTGCCTGTGAAACAAAATTAGCTTATTGTACTTCAATCAATCTCCACCATAAAGAGTTGTGTGTGTACATTATTGAAAAAACACGATAACCAATCACCTTGGTAATGAATATATTATTAGTTTTTGATTTATTAATTAAACAACAGCTGTATGCATCAACAAATTAAAAAGGAAATTTTGTGATATATTATTAAAATTCAAAAGCAATTTGTAGAACGTTCTTTTTTATTTGTATTTACCGCCACGGAGCCAACATTCATCTGCACACGCAAAATAACATTGAATTGTTTATGCAGATAATTCTGTAGCTTTTGGCCTGCTTTCATTTTCTCTTGTAATACATTTTTGGATGAGCGAAGCAAAGATTCCATTTCACTACACTGGTGAAAAAAATCCGGAATGTTTTTTTCTTCTTCTTTCTGTTTGTATTTTTGTGTGTTTGTTAACACGATTCCGGCTAAACCGATACTCCGATAGCGATGAAATTGTCTAAAGGCCTTTGAAATCTATGAACTTAGAACTGCCACGTGCCACGTCGCATTTTACGATTTATTTCGATTTAAAAAAAAATTCTTCGACTTAAACCCCTACATGCTTTATCCGATTGTTATGATTTTTTCACAGAACCTTAATTTTATGAATTTATATATTCGCGTGAAATTTGAGCGCAATCAAAAAATTATTTCTCATGAAAATCACAATTTTATGATTTTTTACGACTTTAATAATTTTCTTTGACTTAAAACACCTATATGCTTTATCCTATTGTATTTTAAGAATTAATATATTCGTGTGCAATTTTGCGTAATAAAAAAAAATTATTTCTTATAAATGCAAATTTATGCTTTTTTTCGTTTTTTACCAAATTTCTTCGACTTCCTAAAGTCGTGGAGACCGTCGGGGTGACTGGCGGGATGTCCGAAGCGGAGACCGTCGGGGTGACCGTCGGGGTGACCGACGGGGAGAACTATCTCAGATTGTCGGGAGAACGTAGTAGGGACCGTCGGGGTGACTGGCGGGATGACCGAAGCGGAGACCGTCGGGGTGACCGACGGTGAGAACATATCTCAGATTTATGCTCGCTATGTTCGGCTCAATATGAGCGAACTTTGCTCGTTCCCCGGGTTCTTCAAGACAATTATGGTACGCGAGTAGCCTTTTATAATCAGAGCTCTCCACTGACTCGACTCCCCCGTATGGTTGCTACCCTCTAAGTTGCGGCAATTATAACAGTTAATTGGCCGAGATATTACCTTGCAACTCGGCTTCGTCACTGGATACCCGCCTTCCCATGGTGTCTTTCCCTTCTTGGATTATATGCAGAGTCTGGAAGACAATTATTCGGATACAATTCACAACCACCGTACTAGAAATACCAGATAGGATACGTTTATATAATCCATGTTCATTCTTACATTTCCAATCTTTTTTTAACTCTTTTTCAAAACTGTCTCAATATCATTATGAATCTAAACAATTAGTTTCACAACTTTGATTTATGTATTTATTTATACGTTTATTTCGTTCCGTTAAAATGTTCAAACGGAAAACAAGAATACACCCACAGTGGACCCAAGGGGTCTCACTGCATCTGGCAGGTGTAGCAAATTGGTGAACATTTATCGACATGAAACGTTTTCCGTATAGCTGTTAAAAGTCTTTAACATATTGATGTAGCTGAGATCTACATGATTTTAGTTGGTGCGTGATATACTAGTTTGACTTAACGTGTACACGGCTGAGACGAGGAGCATATGATGTTGCATGTAAACGTAGGGCAATATACCATCAAAACGGGGATCGAATAATAGAAAAATATTTTTTGTACTCTGATGCTTTCATATAGTTTAGGTGTCTTTAATACTTCATGGAACACGTTGGGACAAATCCGGGTACTTTTAGGGAACGAAGGCGATTATAAACCACATTAACAATTTTTGAGATGGGAGAATGGGTCTTTGTGGTAAGTTGAAATAAACCATTCGTGTATCAAACACTTAAAAAAACGCCATGCATGATGTCAATTCCCGTGGATTTAATAATGTCTGGCACGATATATGACAGTACTGACGGACCCTGAACGCCGAATTTAGATTCATTTTGGTAGAATTTTCCCCCCATTTGATGTTTAGTTAAGTGTACGTAGCTCCATATTTTTATTGCAAGGATACACATGCACGCGACTATTGCCACCTATCACACGCGTTTCTCCTTTGTCCTTTTCATCTCCCACATCCATAATTGCCATTAAAATGGAAAGTTTTGGAAATCTGTAAGAGTTTTGTGCAAGGATAAAGGACGTTTTGGATTTGGCTTACACGGCCAAACCACAGGCCTGCCCCAATCAGATTCTCGTGTTGAGTTTCTTTTATTATAGGGTAATTCGTTATAGTGAAGTAAGCGGCCATATAGAAAAGTTTGAGGATTTGAAAAGACATACTCCATCTGTATACCACATAAATGATGTATTGTTTTGATTCCGTAAAAAAAAAACACAGTCTCCAAAGTGGCTGGCATTTACTTCTCCGTCATATATTTTTTTTGATATTTTTAAACCCGATTGTTTTTGCCCCCGAAATCTGTTTTTTTTAAATTTTCATAAAAGTGATCTCTTCAGAAAATGTTTTGTAAAATTGACAGAGCAGTTGAAATTTGATGAAATAACCAACGTTGTTCGATTGGCAGCCATTAAAACTTGTCATTTTGTTTTTAAGTCTTAGGAAGCACAATCACAATAAAAATGGCATTTAAGGGGAAGTTATCGGCTGTAAAATACTTTTTAAACACATAGAGGGAAGTTTTTTCAAAAGTTCGGAGTTAGCATGTAAATAATTAAAATTAACAGATCAGCTAGAGCTAAAGCATGTCACCGAATGGGTGGAAGTAAACCAAGAATTGCCAGCAGGCTTTTTAATAATATAAATTGGTGCCCTGTGGTAAAGAGGGCGTTCACCATCCTCTTAGTTGACGTCTTGCTTACCCTCGCCGTTCCTTTTGGATTCTTTTTCTAGAGCTTCCTCCAGACGCTCTGCATTGTCTTCCTCCACGTCTTCATTTGATTCTGCTTGGTCAGCTTCCTCCAAACGCTCTGCATTGTCTTCCTCCACGTCTTCATTCGATTCTGCTAGGTCAGCTATATCACGAAACATAACCTCAAAATGGACTTGTTTCACTTTGAAAACAAATGTTCGAAGGACATGTTACATTTTGATCAAAAACGTTGTATTAGCCAACCATTAAACATGGGTTATGTTGCATTTTGACAGAACAGACTTTAGGCAGTGTCTTTAGCTGTGTTTAAGCTACGTGCTGCCATCTCTAACTTTTTTGACGACTAGGTGGACATGTTGTGTTTACGCGCATTCCACTTTGAATTCCTCCCGCTTGAATTAATTTCCTTCCTCATAGTTCACCTAATCCCCAACAGGTGTCATAAGCATCTATTATACACAAAGTGCTGACTGAGAATCTCCGTCCGCACCGAGATTTGCGACTGCAGTTACCATCGCCACGTACAGAACTCAGTGCAGTGTAAGTGAACTCAACTGTCCACGCGTCACGTACGCAGGTGTACTGACAGAACCTCTCTCTCTCGCCACGTTACCTCTAGCTTTCGTGTGCATTCTCTCAACGCGCCCACCCTTCTCTCTGAGGGTAAACTCACGTGTGCTTATTATAACATAACAGCATAACTCTCTCGCAACTTAGTGTAGTTCTAACATTAGTGCCTATCTACGCGCCACTGCCGTGTCATCTCGCCTGCTCCATCCCCTGCCAGCCCGTCTACACGTCATCAGCACGTCCGACTAACAGTACGTCCAACCAGGTATGTGGTAATAGCTCTGCTACCGGCACTATCCCTCTACATATATTTCCATCCCTCATTAATTATACAGTCCACTCCCCTTCACTACCTAGGGCAGTTCTCGAACTCTAGGTCGCGTGTACATCCTCGCCCTTGCGCCAACATATTTTGGTCCTCCTCGGCTGAATCTTCAACCAGTGTTGATTTGGTTCTCGTTGCATTGTTGCATCTCGTAATGTAATTGTTCATTACATTGCACGTGAATTATTTTCGCCGCGTGGAATACGGACTTGCATACATCCTTGTCGCCTGTTCGCCGTGCTCTCGGCTCGCCATATCTCTGGCGTCAGCACATTCTACCGTCGCTCGCTCTAGCTTCCGTGTGAACGCTCGTGTGTGACTGCAAGTCATTCACACTGTCTCTCAGCTGCGCGTATTATTCAGCGCTCTGTTGTTCTTCAAATTAAATATTTGTATTCAGAATATTTAATATCGCGTTCTTTGCTGGATTCACAATTGTTCACTATTTGAATAATTGTAGCTGTGTTTTCTTTGCTCATTCTTTGCTTTGAAAATTCACAGTGCTCTCGCACGCTTTCCTGAGCTCGCCCCCCCCCCCCCCCCCCCAGTGATTTCGTAGCATTTTTAGCGCTCGGCATTCTTAACAGTTGTGGTTTTCTCTCATTTATAAATTGCTCATTTGCAATTTGGTTTCTTGAGCTCAACTTCCCCCCCCCCCCCCCCCGGTGTACTTGTTATTCTTTTCTGTTTTCCGTCGCACTTTCGTTTGTTTCTTTTTAAACCATGTCGGCAGAACAAAAGCGAGCTGCCTCGGCCCTAACAAAAACTAGGGAAGAGATTTTTGGGTCCGCTCAAGTTATCCATGACTCTTTTAAAAATCTGAAATATGACGATGTGCATATTTACCAACTCAGTATGACGAGCTCACGGCTCTTAAGAATGACTTCAAAAAGTGCAGGAAGCTATCATCGAGTTTAATTCTAAGCTGGATGAAAATGTAAAGGGCATTGACACCGCAACCTGTCCGAATTAGCTTCAATGAGCTCATTTTCGCTGCACAGAAGCGTTTTCTCACTGCTTCAAAGCCACCTGCTGGTGGTGCAGCTGCGGCCGCACAGCAACCTACAGCTGTACACCCGATCACTTCGCTCCCTCCTATTAAATTACCAACTTTTGATGGGGACCTCTCTCATTGGCCGGAATTCTACTCACTGTTCCACTCTTTAGTTGATCAGAATGCTGCATTAAATAATGTACAGAAATTTCATTATCTGAGGTCATCTCTTCAGAATGCTGCTCTGGCAACTATATCAAATTACCATATCTCAGTCGAAAATTATGTTCTCGCGTACAAGGCTTTGATAAATCGGTATCAAAATCAACGGCTACTTGCTGCCATGTATGTACAGCAAGTGCTGGAATTCGCACCTCTGAAATCGGGCAACCACGCCTCGCTCCAGCAGTTCCTCAATGTCCATAGAAGCTCTGTGGACGCTCTCAAAGGTTTAGAAATCGGTGACTTGGCTGATTTTCTGCTCCTATCGCTCACGCTGTCGCACCTTGATCCGCATACACGTAGGCAATTCGAATCTAAGTGTTCTTCTCATGAAACGCCCACTTATGACCAACTAATCGGTTTTATCGAGGAGCAAAGTCGCACCCTGGAGCTTTGTGGTTTAGATCATCCATCTACTGCAAGTTCTACCAAGCTCAAGCCTACCAACGCCTCGAACCCATTCACTCCAGCTCGGAAAATTAATTCATTGCTCGTCGCAAAACCGTCTCCTGCCACGCAGTCCTGGCGCACACAGCCGAGATCGCCCGTCTTAAGTCGCTCAGCTTCGCGCTCGTGTCCAGCTTGTGACGGCGATCACACTCTCTACAGCTGTCCCAGATTCCTCAAGCTGTCCGTCGACGAGAAGTATAATACTCTGCGCAAGCTAAAGCGATGCTTCAATTGTCTCGGTAATCACGACAAGAAAAATTGTTTATCAAAAAGCAATTGCCGTGCTTGTCATAGTAAGCAACATCACTCGCTGCTACACTCAGCAGGCACGCCCTCCTCCTCAGTCAGCAGCTCAGCTGACCCTCGACCGCTGCAGGACAACAAACCTACAGTGGGGCTCGCGCTGGCTTGTGAACTCCAAGTCAGTCGGCCACTCAAGCGCACTACCATTCTCGGGACTATACGAGGACTTATCCGAGACCAGTCGGGTATCTTTCAACCTTTTCGCGCGGTCCTCGACTCAGGCTCGCAAGTGTCAGCAATAACACTTTCTCTCGCAAGTCGCCTAGGCTTGAAAATGCAATCCAGCATCGTGGAATTGTCCGGCATTGGACACGCGTCCGCACTAGTGCATGGTGTTGTCCATTGTGACTTAGCCTCTCGTTTCAAACCTCAACGTATCTTCGGCGTTGAAGCTCTGGTTCTGTCAACCATCACTGGACGCATGCCAGCGAACTCGCTTCCTCTAGAAGTCTTCGAGAGATATCGAGGTCTCTCTCTAGCCGATGACAAGTTTCACCTCTCAGACGAGATTGACTTCTTAATAGGAGCTGATCTCTACCTCGACGTTGTTCCCGGAAATGGGGATGTAATAATCAAACGCAATCCTTCAGCTCTGAATACTGCGTTTGGCTGGGTGGTATTAGGTCCGATTCAAGCATCGGACACTGCCTCTCACGCACCGCTGTCTTTGCTCGCGAGTTCCTCGGGCTTAGACCGGACTCTGCGCCTCTTCTGGGAGTCCGAGGAAATCTCTCGTCCTCAACACAAGGATCCAGAAGACCAGTTATGTGAAGATCATTTTGTGTCTTCCCATAAGCGCGATGTGAGCGGACGTTACTCTGTCTCGCTTCCGTTCAAGCCATCAGTTTCACCTCTCTGCTCGAACCGCACCGCCGCTTACCAAAGTTATTTGAGCTTAGAGCGCCGTCTCAAGCGCAACCCCGAGCATCATGAAGCATATCAGCTCTTCATGAAAGACTACGTCGCCGCTCAGCACATGCAGCCTGCACATCAGCCTGCTAATTATGTGATTCCTCATCACTGTGTGCACAAGCTCACCAGTTCGAGTACGAAGCTCCGTGTCGTCTTCAATGCTTCATATCAAGACAAGAATGGCGTCTCTCTCAACCACAACCTCCTCAGCGGACCTAAGCTTCAAGCTGACCTTCCCTCCTTCTGACAAAATTCAGGACTCACGCTGTGGCCATCTGTGCTGACCTGCGACAAATGTACCGTCAGATTCTTGTTCATCCTGAAGATCGCATTCATCAACACATCTTCTGGCGTCCATCACCTGACTCTCCTGTCGTTGAGTATGAGCTCAACACAGTCACGTACGGCCTCACACCCTCTGCGTTCTTGGCACAACGCGTGCTCTCTCAACTGGTGATCGACGAAGGAGATCGCTACCCGCTTGCAGCTCAAGCCATCAAGAATCAGATGTACATCGATGATCTTGTCTCTGGCGCAAGTGATCTCGCTCAGGCTCGCTCCTTGCAATCTGAATTGCAAGCCCTCATTGCCCTCGGAGGTTTCGAATTCAGGAAATGGTCAAGCAATGTTCCGGAAGCTCTATCCACGCTTCCGCACGAGCATCTAGAAACGCCTCTTGTGTTCTCCAATGAGGAACAAGGTATCAAGATTCTTGGATTGTTGTGGGATCCTCGCTCAGATTGCTTCTCGTTTCATACTGAAGTTTTCTCCGGATCTGTCACTAAGCGCACAACTCTTTCTTACATCGCAAAGATCTTCGACCCCCTCGGATTCCTCACCCCCTGCGTGTGCTGGATGAAGATGTTTCTGCAGCAACTCTGGTTACTCCCTCTACAATGGGATGACCCACTCCCTGACCAGCTCACTCAAAGTTGGTTGTCCGCAGTCGCCGACGTACCTCAGCTCTCCTCGTTTCGCATACCACGAGCTTTCCCAGACAGTCGTGGTGTCCACTGGCTGGTTGGCTTCTGTGATGCCTCAGAAAAGGGTTTTGCCGCAGTTCTCTATCTGCACACGCAACGCGGATCCACCTCTCACACTACTCTACTACGCGCAAGAAGTAAGGTCTCACCACTGAAAGCACTGACAATACCCAAGCTTGAATTGTCATCTGCGCTCTTGCTATCTCGGCTCGTTCAGACGATCTTGCCTTCTCTCAAGGCTCTCCCTCTGGAATCCGTGACTCTATACACGGACTCGATGATCGTTCTGGCCTGGTTAGCTACTCCGCCTCATCGTCTCAAAACTTTCGTTGCAAACCGTGTGGTTGAAGTTTTGGAGACCTCAAGCCCTACCGACTGGGCTCACGTTACATCAGAAGAAAACCCTGCAGACTGCGCGTCTCGCGGTCTTCTACCCTCTGAACTGATGCACCATCCTCTGAGCATTACTTTGTACGTACCGTTGTACGGACGTAACTCAAGTTAAAGCATAGGCCATGTATGTTTATTTAGTACTACCATGACTTAACTTAAATTATTTATTATAAATATTTAAGTTTAAAGTGTTGTTTTATAAGTGAATTACTTATTTAACTATTGTATTTTAAATTAAAATTAAAAAAGTACAC
Organism: Sweltsa coloradensis; assembly: GCA_024449915.1. Classification (NCBI taxonomy): domain Eukaryota; kingdom Metazoa; phylum Arthropoda; class Insecta; order Plecoptera; family Chloroperlidae; genus Sweltsa; species Sweltsa coloradensis. The sequence continues at coordinate 164,723 of JAMZAV010003730.1, read as the reverse complement.
TTTAGACACAAGTAAAAAATAATGTTATCCATGAATAAAAGATGAGGTGCCGACAGGGAGGTTAATGTTGGTTGCATACAGCTTTCCGAGTTTTTTTTCAATGACCAATTAAAGTCAGGCAGGTTGAAGTCACTGCACAGCAGCACACTGTCACTTTATCTCATTGCCAAATGGATTAGAGATAGAGAGTTTTGAAATATTTCTAGTAAGTCTATTGATGGTGGGTAAGGTTTGCCACCATTGCCACCAATATAAATGAAAACATAAATCTAAGTTAGCTGTGGATTATTAATCCCACCTCGGTTCGAGTCATCACCTTCTAGTTCTCTGAGTAGAAGTTGAATTGCCTTATTATTTGGCCGTTTGTCTTCAAAAAATTTGACAATCTTATCAGAAAAGTCTTGCCATTTGCCAAACAGTGTTGACACCAGGTCAGGATACAAGTGTTCGAAAATCCAACTGAATCTGAATACCTATATTTTTCTGGATCCTAATAAGAGAGACTACGAGAAACACGGAAGAGGAGACACAGGAGACTTAGTAAGCGGCGATTCGTCGGGCGTGACATTGACGCTACGCTGGTAAATGAGCAAGTGATCTTTTTGCTTTATGCTTTTTTTGCTATTATTTATGATGGAGGCTTAAAACATTTTTCAGTAAATTTACTTAAAAAGCTCTACCTGGTAGAAATATTTGTATGCCAACGGTCGCCAAGCGTACCAACAGACACAGGCTTATTTTTGATCGCCAACAGGTTACAAGTGATTACCAGGGTCCCACGGGAAATTTCAAAGAATATATGACAGCCAAACGTTCCCAAAGGAGCCAACGGTCACCAAACCCTCTGCAATGCAGTATTTGACCAAAAACGACTGATGGCGACCATTTGGCTGCTGTTGTGATCCTTGGATCACTTTGCATCATTGGTGAACTATTGGTGACCTGTTGGTGCCCACTTGGCAACCATTTTGCACCAATAATTTTTACAGGTATGGATTGATTACCCCTCAACATCAAGCACTTAAAATACGACCGGCAATTTCGATCATATAATGAAACTAGGCCTTTGTTAAAAAAAATGTTCGTTTAAAAAAATTCAATATGTGATGGATATAATGTTTGGTAACACGATAGGACCTACTTACTCGGCAAAATGGTACCGATATCGAAAAAATACCGTGAACATCTCTATTGTTACGTTATCTAAATCTCATTCTTACCAATGCATAATCAAGAGGTTGTCTTAGTACTTTATAGTCGTTCAAGTACTACGAGATTGTTTCACTGCAAGATGCACTTTTCTGCAATATTTTCAGCCTAGCCTTCGACGTTTTTGCCAAATTTTCCTGCACTGTCACCCATGGTTCTAGAGAATTTTTCAGCCATTGAAGCACATCATCAACATTATGAATAATATTTAATAAATTACCGAGAGCTTTTTTAAAATCATTAATGGTTTGAGAAACCCGCTTATTACAATACCGTAAGTCCATAAAATCTAGGGCCAGGTGAACTTGATTTAGAAAGTTGAGAACCAAACTTTCAATAACCAAGTGTTAGAAGAAACCCTCGGTGGTGGGGCATTTAATTAAAAATTATATTTTTTGTAAGACTAGGCTTGTACGTACATTTACTGTTTAAAATGGCTGGCCAATGTCTTCATGCCATTGTTCTAGGATAACGTCGAGTCCTTTTGTGTTGTGTGTTGTGTTGTAATTTTACGCACTTTTTGGGAGGAAGAGTTTGGATTTTTATTAGCACTGTCCTGTGGTTGAGTAGTCGACTTATTTGGTCATGCAGACGTGTATTCTAAAAAAGTAATGTAAATAGATTACTTGTAACAGGCTCAAGATCATTTGTGGGGTTGTTTTCTCTATAGACCTGTTTTCCGGTTTTTCTTGGTATGCTTATCGAAAAGTCATTCTTTTCAGAGCGATCATTACCTCAGAAAATAGAACGCAAAACTTTGGTTCTGCTAGAGATCCAAGTTCTTTGCAAATCTTCTTGACGCACACACCTTGCAAGATCGCACTGCTTATGTTGTAAAGCTTTAGCTAGATTGTAAGAGAGTCCCGAACACCTGACACGTGACAACGAGGGAAACGATGAAACTGCCGTTTGGTATTGCTGTGAGGTGTCGAACGCTTTCGAGGCTGTATCGGTATTGATAAATGTTTGACTCTCTTCCAACGCATTACAAATCGCATCATACAAATAGTTAAATAGAAACAATGAGTCTTGATGTTCCACCCAGCGAGTGTCACAGAATTTCAATAGGCGGGTACGTTTTGAATTTTCATTCAGTTCTTTCACCATTTGTTTCAACACAGCCTCGGGTTTGGCAGGACCGGAAAAAGAAACAATTTCTTTGACTGTGCCAATGCGGTTTCGGTTTGGTGGGACATTACACGAATGTGAAAGCGCGAGGTTCAAGGAATGATTGGCACAATGCACGTCGAGTGCCGAGGGATAAGGTTCTCTCACAACAGCCTGACAACTAGTAAAGCGACCGCTCATAGCTGCAGCACCGCCATAGCCTTGCACTCTCATATAGCGAGGATCGATTCCCATTTGCTGCACATTTGAATTATTGTTTTAGCCAATGCTGCACCTCTTAAATCAAAATCTGGAACAAAGTTTAAGAAAATCTACACGAACTATGAAGTTTGAGTTAAAGTTTGAGTGAAAATTGTTCTATCCCCGAAATATCAGTTGCTTCATCGGCTAAAAACCTGAAATACTTTGCCCTATTCACTCTTGCGACAAGTTCACCTTGTAAGTACATCCTCACATCCTTTTTATGATAGATTTTTGTATTTGCAGACGGGATGTAAGTTGCGTTTAAACGCTTGTCTGGATGTGGTTTTTAAGTCGTTCAATGGCGGTATCTCAACAATGCTCGAAAGTTTCCATCGTTTTCTGAAGGTGCATCAATTGACAGCGGCCCAGAATCGTTATGCCCTCGCAAAGAAATACCCTGTCAACCACATAGAATTACAGTTTTTGTAATTGGAGTTAATTTAGTGTGGTTTTCTTCAATTTGCTATTTTCGCGCCAAGTCTAATTGCACGTCCATAGTAGGGATTCTTTTCTCGTGCACGGCTAAAAGACTGTCTAAGTATGTTTCACACTTCTTATGATAACCTGTGTTTTCATGACACCGATATTCCTTTTTGTCTTTTTTCCATCGTTGATGTGGACTGACTACCAACGCTACCGCACGTTGATGTTCGCCTTTTCCTACATCAACATGTGAAAACCCAAGTCTACTCATTTAAATATTAATCATAACATAATTTACTTATTTAAAAAAATATCTGGCAATAATGTGCTTACGTAAGAATACGCACGTGTGTTATTCTCCGCTGTGGTTATCGTAACCAGATGTGCGTACACGCACGAGTGACCACAGTGATTACCCAACGACTTGCGTCACTCATTCCTTTATCGTGGGAGTTGGAACCTTTATCAGTATATAACGTCGTCACACCAGATGTTCTTGCACCACATTACAGTGGTGAAAACAGTTGAAGTTGTTGGTACATTAACAACTACCGGTATTGGCGGGGTCTCCTTGCCTTCTGATCTTGTTCACAAATGCACAATCACAAGTGCAGAGGACATATGCAATGGTCCCCAATTTAAAACACTTTTGGTCAAATGTTCACATAAATGCACATTGAAGCTACAATTTTCCTTGTCGTACAGAATCTCCACACGTTTAACAATGTGAATCAAGACTCGCTCAGCATTAACAACTTCGCCTTGAAAAGATCTTAAATCAGGACAGTATGTGAAAAGATGTGGAACAGCGTGGGGGAGACTCAAACTTGGTGGAGAGGGTAGAGTCATGGTAGGACTGAAGAAGTTGGATGTGCTTATCTTCCCTGTCAACTCAATGTAAAATTGGACATATCAATAGATTGTGATGATAAAAATACTTACCATTTTTAAAAGTTTCTCCCAGGATTTAAGGGAGTCGTTCAATCTTCCTAATGCATCTAAGGTTCTGCATGGCAGTTCGTCGTCCAGGTCGCTCAATAGGCCTATGCCAGAAGCGTTCTCGCCTGTTTCCCTCGCCTGCGCAGCCGCAGTGTGGGTTTAGATTTTCTGCGCCAAATCTTTATTTTGGGTTTTAAGCTCCTCCAACATTTTTATTATTTGTTGGGTTTCAGCTAAAATTAAGAAAAATGTCACATTATGACCGTTGACCTAGGTGTATAAAAACAACCTATATCAATTATGTTTTTACCTAATAGATTGGCTTCCCAACATCTACGTAGCAAAAAAGTTCTACTACTCTTGATTTCTCCAATTCCTACTACTTTGCTCCAAAAGATCTAGGCCTATTTTTTTGTGATTGTGATATGATTTTATCGCGAAACTCAATGCAGCAAACAAGTCCCAAGGCAAGTCGGCAATCAGTTGCTCGGTCACATAGGCACGGAAAACATAGTAATGAATTTTCTTGTTTTTTGTGTGTATCTTGTACAATGCAAATGCATTGAACAAGCACATATCTATTAGTAGAAAAAGATTTTCTGATATCCTTTGATATATCTCCTCATTAGAAGAAAAGACGCCAACACCTGATCCTGACGATCCACTGCCAACATCCCCCTATTGTAGTCGACTACACATCTGGGCTTCTCAACCTCGTCATTTCTCCTTTGACACACCATGTTGACTTTGTCAATTGAATGGTGCTATGTGGACTCCTTACAATCTTTCCACTTCACTGTAAGGATTTCATTGCTGATCTAGCAATTGCGCTTCCCTTTTCTCTCAATCTGGTCGCTTTGAAATCCTCATGTTGTAGCATAGGGAGCCGGAGCCTTGTACATATTTTCCACCGCTCCCATGTCCATCCATGTCAGGCATCTAGTATAAGCTCGTCGCAACGTGACTTTCGCCCTTTCGGACGTTCTCTCTATTACTTTATGTGTAACTTAATCTCTCATCGAAAGAATTATGTGTGATGTGAAGTACGCTGTTTAAACCGTAGCCTTAAAATCCATTTATTACTCAATATATGCGACACTTAAGTATCGTCACGATACACCTCACTATACATAGAAATATCAATCACTTTCAATAAATTGCATCTTTTAAAGTTCATGTAGTGATGACATCAACACGATTTTGAAGAGTTTCAATGCACTTGACTTACATCATCGATATGACCTCGCCGCCCCGCACCTTTGGACTACCTCCTTAACTAACACAGCGCAGCCTCGCGGTCCGCATCGCCTCGCAGTCGGTCTGTGTTCCTTGTTTCAGGCGGACGTGTTTTATGTCCGCTCTTCTGTCTGTACTTGTTGGGCCTCCACAGTACACATAGTTAGCTTCTGTCGCTACTGAATGTGTTGTTGGAGCAAGTTTTTGATGTCATGTTCTCGCAAAGATATCTCTAATGTCTGTTCTGTCCAGACTGGAAGGTTATGTTCGCTCTTTATTCTGACCTGCTTGTAAGGGAAGCGCTCGTCATACCAGTGTTGTGCTCAGTCTGTTTTGTCCGCACAGCCTGAGGGGTTGATGATAGGCAAGTGTAAGTTCTGTTGTTACTGCTGTTACTTGTATAAGTAAACGTCTTTGACAAAAATAAACACCGGCTACGACTGAAAAAGTAGTTATGTTCGTAGGAATGATTTTAAACTAAAACCTAATTTAAAAGGAATTTTATCTGATGAATCTGAGAACATAACCAATGTTTTTAAATACTTGAAATCAACACAGCTGTACAATAAGATTTAAAAATAACATGCCATTATATAAGAGAATACGGGCACTGATAACCTTAGTGTTGTGTGCCCTTAAACCCTAATAACTAACTAACTAACATCTAATTTTATAACCCAAACCCCCGAGTTTGCATCTAGTACTGAAAAATACATTGCATCACTTGTCATTTTTAGTTATCAAGACCAACGTGTTTACCCAGGGGGTTTATCCATTTCGGTTACGCCACGACGTGGGTGTACCCCTGCCTTCCCCATACGCTTGTGGCTGGTTCTGACTAGCACAGGCCTGTCCACCCCTTGTCCCCCCGCGACATGCCTTAAGTCCATCCCTTCGTCTCGATTTGCCAAGTTGCATATATATGAGACGTTAAGCAATATCCAATCAAATCGAGATCAAGTCCAGCAAATGGTGCGTCGTCTTGATTACCCAACCACAGATGATCTCCTTTCTTGACGTAGACGATATGTGGGAGTTCCGTCCACGTGCGGCCAACTGGCATTTGCACCGACTGTGCCTGGTCTGATACCACCAGTATTGGTACCGTGTCGATACTGATATCTGCGTAGGCCTTGCCAAGTACATCTGTAGCAATCATGTTTACGTCTCCAAACCCATATAGAATGTCTTGCGTAGTGCGAATTTCTAGGCCACATTTTATTGCTGATGTAGTAGCCTGTATGGTACATACCGCACTCCCTGGATCCAGCATGTATTGAAGTTCAATGACAAGTGTGTTGTGTTGTTAACCGTTCATCATTTGTTGACTGACTGCTCGAAGTATGATGGTTTGAGACTCCAACTGAATTTAAATCTATCATATGAAGAACTTTTGTCGTATGAAAACTGTGAAAAACTTATCAGTTTTTTAACCTTAGTAATCTGATCGACAAACTATGACAGTTGCTTTGAAAAAAAAAATCCATGAATCATGTTGACTTGCTATTCATTATGTCGACATTGGCAACGTTTTCCTGATTATGATAATGATTTGGCAATTTTGCATTTTCTACCTCCTCTACATATGACTACTTAAGCATGTATAATTCTGGGTTTTATTGTTTATTTTGTATATTACTATTTGTGGTTATGCAACATACAGAACGTCGGCTCTAATCCGACAGTAAATCTTTCCGACATTTACATCTTGTGTTCTAGTATTGTTATTAGTCCTTCATCTTTCCACTGTTGATACTAGTAACTAGATAGTAACCACTACCATCTATTCGACTACAGGAAGAACTACCAGACATACGGCCACGCCCCTTTCTCCACTGAGTCAGCAGCCAGGCAGGTGTTAAAACATATCATACAGTGTTGAATGTCGAACAATTCTGATGAAATTTTAGTTTAAAGCAATTTCAACTCGCAACCTTCTCGTGGTTTGGCCCGTGATTAGGGGAGTTTTTCTCCCTGAAACTAATGGCAAGCTCTGGCTCGTCATCGGGGAACTTTCCCCTTCCCTTTGACTTCCTCCCCGACGGCGACGACAATGACAACACGGACGGATGATGACACAGACGGATACGACCACGACGTGGGGGAACCCCTGCCCTCCCCATACGCTTGTGGCTGGTTCTGACCAGCAGAGGCCTGTCCACCCCTTGTCCCCCCGCGTCGCCCTTATTTCTCTCCCTTCATCTCGATTAGCCAAGTTGTATAAATATGAGACGTTAAGCAATATCCAATCAAATCAAACAATCGTTTCGCCAAACCCAAGAAATCTATAAGAGGGTTTGGGATGTAAATGTACAGGCCTACACTTTGTTATTAATTATATAAAATAATTAATAAAAATGTTTAATCATAAACCATAATATTACTATTTCAAATATTTACTTAACTGTAGTTCATTGTTGTGTCTGCATCTATGAAATTAGGTTTATTTAATTGTCCTTTGTAAATCAGTTTTTTAACTGAATATGATAGACTTTAAATAAATAAAAAATAAAAAAATCAAGTTTAGGAAGTGCTCTTTGCCTGCCAGTAGCGTCCCGGACAAATACGATCAGACGCCATTTCTTCCCAGAAAGTGTTCCCATTCCTTCCCCCCCCCCCCCCCCGCGTGCGGCAGTCCCCTCTTTTGGAACTCGATCGCGTACACGTAGTTACCGATGTGGCCGAGCACCTTGTTGACCATGAGGTGTACATTGGAGACTCTTCCACATGTCGTAGGCGGCTTCTCTCCCTTGCAGGTACTCGATTTGAGTGTCCGCAACTTTCAACACATTTCTCCTCTTGCATACCTTGTCGTTGAGGTTCTTTTCTTTGTTCCTGCTACTGATTGCGGCAGCTTCATCGCCGGTTTCCTGTTCAAGTAGACCTACAAGTGGCTGGTTGATGAGTTCCAGTAGATCCAACTCATCCAGAAGTATTTCCATTGTAAATTTACAGGTATAATAGTTGGATCCATCGAACAGCGGCACTTTAAATCTTTCTTCTTCGTTTGTAGCCATGATAGGCCTAGGCCTAGCAGTCGCCTAGCTCACGAACACGTGCTAAACCTTACCTCTTAACACTACCACTAACCTTTACTCCTATTTCTGGCGAGCTGGACCCATAACTAGAGCTATGGAATTATAGCATTTATATTCTGAATATTTAGCATTAATTTTTTCAAATTTAGCATTTTGTAGCATTAATTTTCTTCTTTCCACCAAAACCCGAAATGTGGGGAGTTTCTTGTATTTTTAATAGGGAATGAATTCAAATTATGCTTTATAGGCACCGAGCGTTCATACAACTAGCGCCATCCGTGGACGAATCCGGAACAACTTGACTGAATGATCGTCTTCCTTGCGCACTTCCCTATGCTATTAGCTCACGTGTCAGAGTAAATTATTTTAGTTTTTACTGTATTGCAGGACTATAATGGATGTTGAGAATGTTTGTAGGATATTTAGGAAGTCCTGTTGCATTGTTAATAGGCTACTAAGAAAAATATGTTATATTTTACAGTTTTCCTGGCAGACCCCATGAGAGGGAATGGCGCGGCAGACTGGTCCAAGCAGTGAATGGATAGATAAAAAGTTTTTCTGTAACCCAACATTTATTTACTAATGAAAACAGTGTATTAATTAGACACAAACAACCTTGGCCGATAAGTAATAGCCAATAGTCCTTGGTCCAGCTAGACATATCTGTGGAAGGTCTGAAGTTGTGACTGACTAGGGCCTAGGCCTAATTTCCATCATGAAATTAAGGATAGAAACCGACCTGGCTTACGCCGGTCTGAACTCAGATCATGTAAGGATCTAAAGGTCGAACAGACCTAAACTTTGAACATCTACACCCAAAATTACCCTTAATCCAACATCGAGGTCGCAACCTTTTTTGTCGATAAGAACTTTTAAAAAAAATTACGCTGTTATCCCTAAGGTAACTTAGTCTTATAATCACTAATAATGGATCAACAATTCATAAATCAATGGTTAAAATTAAAAAGAGTTTTATTTATCTTCCTGTCACCCCAACAAAATAATTGACAAACTATAACATAAATTCCACCAAATAAATTATAATTATTAATTATAAAGCTCTATAGGGTCTAGACCCTATTAGAACCTAGCGGACGAAGTCGTATTGTTTTCATTTTGGTATTTTGCACATGCAAAAATTTGAAATCGAACTCATCATAGATAGACCCTACTCAACTCAAAAGTCCAGCCTAGGCCTAGCCCACATTCACTGAAATTGGGGTTAGATTTAGATTTGATATCGCCCAGAAGGCAGCTAGGGCTAGGCCCTACCTAGGCGTAGGCCTCTGGCCTAGGAACCTTTTTGGTTTGACCTAAGTCTTAACTGTTTGCCTATGCCTGTCAGGAGAGTCTGTAGTGTCTACTAAATAATGCATTATTATTATTATTATTATTATTATTATTATTATTATTATTATTATTATTATTATTATTATAGTGGTTCTTTATTGTTCAAACAATCTCAGGTACATTTGCGTCCTGGTATACACAAGGCGGGGTAAGGCCCAAGCCCAACAAAAGTTTACATTATAACAGCGTGAAAACATAAGTATAGTACACATATTATTGTAGACAAATTAATCAAATTAACAAAATAATAATAAAGATGAGTGTGATAACAAAATCAATAAAAGTTTCTATCTATAAAACAAGCAATTGTATGGCAAAATCTTTTAAAGAGAGAGAGAGAGAGAGAGAGAGAGAGAGAGAGAGAGAGAGTGATTACTGCAAAAATCTTCTGACTATGTGGCACGTTTGAAGGATGACTGCTTTCTGCATGCTGATGTAGAGATTTGGAGAAAGACCCAGGCATTGTAGGCTGGCAGAGAGGGAAGATGGTATGACTCCAGTGGCTGAGATCACGATAGGCACGACAGTAACAGTTTTCATTTTCCAAATTCTTGTTATTTCTTGACTTAAATTTTGATATTTTTCCACCTTAGTGTTCTCGGTGTTCTCAATATTTTTACTCATGGGGATCGCAATGTCAATTAGATATGTAATTCTGTTAGATTTATCGCATAAAATGATGTCCGGTTTGTTGTGGTCTATGGTTTTGTCTGTTATAACCTGTTTATCCCAATACATTATAAATTCTGCATTTTCGATCACAGGTGCAGGAGAATACTTGTAATAAGGAGGTGGATTGACAAGTAGATGTGCGTTCATTCCTAGATGTTGATAAACTATCTTTGCTACCTGATTATGCCTACTGAGATACCACGTGTTGGCAATTGAAGGACACCCAGCTATAACATGGTCTATTGTCTCCGTAAACTTTTTGCATTTTCTACACATATCATTGTCATTGGATTTGATGATGAATTTTTTATAGTTGTTGGTATTTATAACCTGATCTTGGATGGCGAACATAAATCCTTATTATTATTATTATTATTATTATTATTATTATTATTATTATTATTATTATTATTTATTTGCCTTTGAATATGTACAAAACAAAGACAGGCAGCCAGAAGAGGGCTTGAAGCCCAAAACACATGTGGTGTCCATGTCACTGGATTCGGTTCTTATACAAAGTAAAGTGGCTAGGGTCTAGGCGCGCAGCTCATAAACCATAGGCCTAGGCCTACAGTAGAATCAACACAAAACCTGACAGAAAACCGCGCAGAAAGCTGCTCAAACTGTTCTCAAGAAACTAAGCCTAGGCATAAATGTAGCATGTAGGATTTAACTTTACACCCCTGGGACATTTTTTAATGTAGGTAACTAGGCCTAATGCACTTCAAATCAATTATTATTATTATTATTATTATTATTATTCGCGTGTTGCGAGTGAACTTCGTGATATATTGTGAGTGTTTGCTATGTTTGGGTATTTATTTCCTATTCTAGTGATATCTTTGTTGACTTGTTATAACACTGAAATCACGATTCTCTGTCTTATTTCACGTGTCAGCCAGGGTTTTGTCTCTAAAAGCTCTGGATAGGGGCTATAGTCAAGTTGTGAATCGTTTGGAATTGCAAACAAAAACATCCACTTTTTATCATGATGTTTAGCAACTAAAACTATTTTTGTAATGGTGTTTTAGGCCTATACTTTTTCAGGAAAATGATAATAGGATAATAAGTGATTGTTTGGTTTCATATACTGCATGAACCTTCTGAAAACCACATTTAATAACACAATTCGCGTTGTTATAGCCATTACAGCAATGTCAAATTCTACATGTGATTCAGTCAACTTGTTCCCCCCGTGGCCGCCCAGAGCGCTGCGTGTATTTTTAGTGGCGCGCTCAGTGGCTAATCTCGGTGCCCATAGGAACATTTCAATTCAATGTAGTCACTTTAAACTTTAGAATACAATGCTAAACCAATTCTCAATTGGTATAGGTAAACCTTATTTTCAGTAAATTAAGCATTTTGTAGCGTTTTTAAGAATTTTTACTCACTGATTTAGCATCAAGAACCTAAAACGCAAAATTTTCATGCCTCTACCCATAACCTGTTGTAGTTTATCTTTCTCAGCAATCTTCAGTTAGGTAGTAGTAGGGTTTGGTATTAAAGAACGAGAACTACATGTTTACATTACTTTTATATATTGAATCAGAAACACAAGGTTTTACATGACATTTTTTGGGAGGTCATGGTGGCCCCAATAATTTTTCTGTTAATTGCTAAATTCATTACGAGTTAGCCTGAATGAAAAATATTTTTTTAGTTTAGCAGTTAAATACCCCTGTGGTCCCCACTTGTTCTATCATACAAGACAATTACGTACTTCTCTAGATATTTTAGTGTATATTCATCCAGTTCTTGCGTTGTTGACTTCACATGTGGCTTTCGGAACTCGAAGGGGGCGATGAAGTGACCCGACACGCTGGCGCCTGACATTCCTTCCCTTAAACCGCCTGCTCATTAGCCCTTCCGGGGGTGAAAATACACGCAAAGTATTTAGGCAGAACGTTATAGAAGAAATGTCACACTTACCGCTGACCATGAGACTTTCGTATGTGTCACCACTAATTCAACGCAGCACAAGTACATCGCGCACATTTTCAACCAAGTCCGAACTTTTTGCAACAACTTTTACCAACCAAAAAAACAACAAATATCGGAGCACACCTAACAGCAATGTTGACCTGGCGGCCATCTTGGCTTGGCACTAACGCTAAAAAGCGTCCCTGTGACTGGTCAACAATCAAAACTTGTTTAGTGGTCATGTGAATGAGACCAACCTGATTCCAGCATCTATGGGTCACTCATGCAGGTAACGAGGAAGGGAAGCTAGTAATAGCTTAAATATCGAGGAGGCAGCGGATCAAACATTATAGGAAGCACCAATGACGTACATATTGCACTTACCTTGTTTTCATCGACTTCTTTTTGTTTTTTGTCTTTTACTAATGGCCTGTAATGTCTTTTACTAATGGCCTGTAACTTTAATATTCATCGATTGCCAAATCCCAAAATTCTAAGCTTATTCAATAATCATTAGTTATTGGCAGTTTCTGTCTAAATGTTTGTTAATTTTAGGATGCACATCAACAAATGCGATATGCTGTCAATATTGAATAACGTCAATATAAACTGCAAAGAATAGGCTGCCTCTACGTGCAAGTGCACCATGTGTGCCAGAGACAATGTGAAGAAATATAGAGGGTAAAAAGAATTTCTATACATCATTTAATTGGCCTACTATACTTTTGAATATGGCTGCACATGACTGCCTTCTACTATACACTGACATTTAAAAATATAACCTGTCTTATTGACCACGTGCTTGAATTCATTGTTTGTGAACTTACTAAAGAAAAAATAACAAGGACAAAATCCAAAGAATTGCACTGCACGTTGCACTTACCAACAATGGCAGAAACTCTGATTGGATCTAATATGGATTTGGCATCTTTATTACGAGCAAAATTTGCTGCCAGTCCTGTCAGAGATGATTGCCCCATCTCTTCCCTAGTGAACAGCACTCCCATTAGGTCGCATGTCATTTTGGTCCACGTTTCGTATTGCAATGAAGCAATTTCTCCTTGGGGACGACCACTCCAGGTCCCAGCAGTTCCACAGTCTGGAATGTTCAGTAAACATTGTTAAAGGACGTGATATGACGGAGTGTATCACACTAGAAAATCAATACGTCTATTGGATCTACCCAAATATAGAGGCATACCTTCAAGTTCCCCACCCAAGCAACCCAACCCAAGCAAAATTTTGTCCCAATAAACCTGAAATCCGTTTGATCTTCCAACAAGAGTTCCTCTCTAGGATTAACAAAAACAGTACACAATGAGCGTGAAGGAAAGTGTACGGTCGGCTCGAGCTCGCTCCACTGGTCGACCTCAGTTAATTTCCCTGTCGAGTAACACTTCTTCTCCCCTCCTCTGCAATCAGTTCACCAGCTCCGTCCACTCTCTGGACTACCTTAGCATTTACTCGATTGTTTCTCTCCAGTGGTAACCCCATTGCTTGTCCTCCTTGACGGTTAGGTTCCCTTACATAATCCGGTCCCCTATTCGGCAGTCCCTGTACGTTTCCCTATTCGGTGCTCCCTGCCTCCAACCCTGTGGTTGCACGTTGTGTTCCCAAGTTCTCCTTTCTACATTATCAGGTAGTCTTTGGTTGTTAGCGGCGTATCGGACCTGATTTTTATTTCCTTCATTCATTTTCTGGTAACGCGGCTCTACAGGTTCCCTGTCATAGTTGTTAAAATTCCAAGTATTTAGGCGCAACTTCCCTTATGGCTTCTTTCTTTTCACATGTAGGTATACCATCGGCTGCTAGTTTCTTAACTACTTTGATAAAGTCATCTACTCCGTCCCCTGCGTTAATAAACAACTTTCTCACCTCTAGCGTAGCATGCTGTCTCAAACGTTTTACCAACTCATTTGGTGAAAAAGGGGTGTCTAGATAACCCGCGACTTAAATTAGTTTCTCAAAATATCTGAAAAGCGAACCTTTCCTATCATCGTAGTTTCCGTGTGATATCTGATCCTTAACTTTCTCTTGCTCATCATCTCTCCAAAATTTCTGTAAAAACGCTAGTTTGAAATCGGCGAAAGTTTTGAATTCATAATTTCTCAACCACTCCTTTAGAATCGGTCCCTTACAACAGTGACAAATTATAGGTATTTTTGACGACTCCCTCACATGGTAAATTAGAAAACGGTTTTCTAAGGTTTCTATGAATTCCCGCGGATGTACACCTGATCCGGCCTCGAACTCAACACCTAATGCTGTCAGACGATTACCTATGTACTCAGTACTATGACCCTGCAAGCTCTCCCTCTCTAGGTCTATGTTTTCTCTATCCACGCTACCGTAGCCAGACTCTCGTATCGTTTTTAACAGTTCTGCCTTAAGTGCGGGCACATCACTAACGGGCGTGGTCATGGGTAGAGTGGGTGACCGCTCTACCTTGAAACTCACGTATACCGCTGGTTAGAGTGGATGGAGGGTTCGAAAGCTTGTGTAACGGCTTCGTTCTCCTCAACGTCTGCTCGGCAGTCCGGGTTAGTGGAGGAACCTATATGACTGTCAAAGTTACACCGTCCTGTCGGATGGGACGTTAAGCCGTTGGTCCCCTTGGTACTTTTCGAAAGGAGTAGGCTACGTGCCGGTACCGGGTTTCCCCTCCTCCCTTCTGTTCATACTTCATCCTCATCCATCACCACTCATCGTCTCGATTAGCCAAAGTGCATAAATATGAGACGTTAAGCAATATTCAATCAATCAATCAATCTCTGCTTGCATTGCAATTTGTGCTGCAGAAAGTTCCCCTCGCAAACCTTCCTCTACTGCGGTCATTTTTCCCAAGATTACTTTATCTACGTCTTCTATCTTAGAACTATTTATGCCTATACGTCTATCACTTGCTGCTGTGACTAACTCCAACTTTTGAAGCCTACCTCTATCAGTTTTACTCACATCCTCTATTGCCAAAACTTTAGTTTCTACTCGCTTTATCTCCACTGACAAAACTTTAGTTTCTACTCGCTTTATCTCCCCTGACCGCCGCCACCGAAGTTGGTGTGGCGTCGGTGTATAAGATGAATTTTGCTGGTTGGTCCCGCATGGGTCGTGGTGTCTCCGGTTCTGCGTTTTGATGGAACTCAGTCAGGTAGTCCACTTTACGTATTCTGACATTGTTAGCTAGGAACATCGGCCATCTTAAGTTGTAGGATAGCCAGGTTATGTAGCCGACGATACGTTCTATGTCTTTTTCGGAGCCCTTTTCTACATGTCGACACCATTCTCTTAGCTTAGCTCATAGCTTTGCTCCCTATATTGGATACTCCTGCAGCCGTGTTTGATTACTTGCTCTTACTTACTGCTGCTCTACTCTTACTTGCTATGCTATACTATGCTATATATTATGCTACACTTTCTATGCTGATTAGCAAAGATAGACGATCATTAAATAAAATCACTGAGATACGATGGCTTGGGCTCAAGCTTGTTCTTTGGGTTCGTCAAATCGAGTTTTTTTAAGTGTCGGTTGGGAGTTCGGTTCGTCTCCTGACGCCGACTTTGTAGGCTTGACGGACGTGGTCGGACTGTCGACGAGGCCCTCGCCAGGCAGTAACGGGGGGTGATTGGTATTCTTCTGGGTCTCGGACGTACTCGACCGTAGCATCGGACTAGCCAATATTGTATGCTCCTGACTCATTACGTTATGGCGAAATTCCATCCTGGTATCTGGAATATCCGTTAAACGTAACGTATTTCCTTCCTTGCCATCTAGCTTGAAGTTATCACCTAGCCAGCCTTGTTTGTCCTGGTCGGAAAAGCCACTTATCCGAAGTGAATTTCGCCGAATTTCGGCTATTTCCACCATTGATAGACGAAACATCGTCTTGGCAGTTGTGTATTCTTTGTTTAACGGATTTTCCGATACATGAAAGACTAGAGGATCATTCGTCAGTCGTCATTGTTACATTGTGGCCCTTGTTTATGAATGATTTGAGAGGATGCATCTCTTTTCCAAAATATATCCATGTACTGCTAGTAGCCGATTGGGACATACCGACTCCGTCGAGGAGGAAAAGCAGCTGCAGTACGGGTTCCTTTGTAAGTAAAAAGCCGTGATTTATACTTTCTGCTAGAAGGTAGCCGCAGATGAGATGGTGTAGATCTCCGGCCTCTCCACAATGTGGGCGGAATGTTATCTTATTGTATTCTTTTTTGTGTCTTATTTGGTTATCACCACAAGATTTGAAAATATATAGTAACTGATATACCAATAGGGTGGTGTATCAGAAATCCACTCAGAGGGTGTTGGCAGATCTCTTTGGTCCCATGGATTTTTTTCACTAGATAAATTTTCATTGCCGACCAAATCCGTGCCAACAACATGATGCAACAGTTTTGATAAGTTGGGGTGATAATTTTCGTCTACGGTTGCCTTTAAGATATGAGACGTAAAGCAATATCCTATAGACAGAAAGATGTTGTTGAGGATTTGCCCAAAATTTTTAATTGTTTTCGATTTGTTATTGGTAAAGTTGTAATGGGACCTGGTCAACTGGACTAAATATCTGACTTCTTCTGATAATAGGCATTTACCAACCATCCAGTCGGCCAGATTTTCCAGCTCATTTTCGTCTCCGTGAATCGAAATTCATAACTCTGCCTTTTGCTTTGAGGCTTTTAGCTGTCTGAATTTTTCTTTTAAAACATCCCCAAAGTACCTACTTCTTGGTTTTAAAAACTCCCTCCTGATTTCAGGTATTCCAAATAATTCGAGTTTAGCATTAAACTTGTCGAAGTTCTGGTATACACTCCTATCCGCTAAACATCCCATTGACTGCATAGTGATTTGTTGTTTAGACAGGTTGATCTTCTCAAAGACAAGTTGAAGATCTTTATCATCCTCGTCCCACACTTTCCTTTTGATGATCGTGCATAGCGACGGGGCGGTGATTGCAGCTGCACCGTGTATGTGGGTATCGATCTTGATCATCTCGGTCCAATCACTCCCGGATAGTCCCATGCTCAGCACTGCGTTCTCATCGGCACTGTTTTTGTCTACGTGCGCTTAATACTCATCCTCGAAGTAATTAAGCCGTTGTTGACAATATTCCTTTGTTTGTTCGTCAAACATGGCTGTTGAAACAAATTGCATGTTTGTGAGAAATGAGTTCCTGCTTTGGTATATGGCTCCACATTGATATTCCAACGGAATTTCCAATATTCCGTCCTCTCCTTCTTTAAGAAATGAGTCTAGATCTTTCTCGTCGTCTCGTAAATGCTTTTCAAAGTACGTAGATGTACATTGAAGCGATATATGCATATTCTTCCAGCGCAAATTTTCGCATCTTCGGATGACGTTCTTGATCCTATCCAGGTTGTTATTGCTTGTATCATTCACTACGTTAAAGATCTGTAGGGTTTCTTCTGCTTGTTGGGGCTCTTCGGCTGGTATTTGGGGAAGGGCCTCTTTGTCAATGCTAGCGTCGGAATGTGCCGAGTTCCCTGCCAATACCTCGCGCACGTAGTCTGTCCATTCGTTTGCGTCATGATTGTTCCAAAGCAGTCTAATCAATTGATTATCGCATACCCGGAACAAATGACTTCTTGTACTTTTGAATTGTGCAATTAGGTTATTCGTTATTGAAGAGTTTAGAATTTCCGTTACTTGCTCAGGCAAGACACCCAGTTCGTCATGATTTTCCAGGAACGTTTTTATTTTGTATCGAGTAGCCCAGTCATGTCCAGCTATCTCCCAAATAGCAAATATCACCGCTATATGGAATTTGGGTGCTGCCATTTTTCTTGTAGGCTAGGCGGTACTCCTGTATAGGCCTAGCCTAGTTGTAGTAGGAGTACCGTAGAGCCACCATTATAAATCCAAAGGTAGAACCAGTAGAACAAACCAAGAATTCTATATTACAACTAGCCCTAGGCCCTACGTTGGAACAAACTGCAAATCGTGCGTTCGTGTTCTGCTGCCGGCCATCAAGAAAACAACGGCGGCCACCTTGCGCGGGAAGAGCTTGCGCTTCCGCTTGCATTTGTGTGGCAGTAATGGTTTCACTGTCACTGAATGTATGTTAAATCCCAAAGGGGTACATGATCCTTGGTAAGTTGGTCTGGTATGCCTAGTTCGAATTGTCTGGTTAAAATAAACCCTGAGGGGCCGTCGTCGACCTCCTCTTCTTCAGAGTCTTGTTCTGTTTCGGATTGATCACTTTGTGGGTTGTCTTCGTTTTCACGTTCTGCTTCTTCCAGGAACTGGCCAGCCTCCTCCTCTTCTGTTCCTATTGCGTCCCACCCCGATCCTTCTCTCATTACGATTCGTATGTTGGGTTGTTCTGGGCATCGACATACGTTGTCGTGTCCCCCACTCGTATCGAGTAAGCTTGGAAATCCACCCATTGATGTACGATGTCTTAGATTGTCTCGACGGCGTCGTATATGGCGCAGTTCTCGTCGAATGTCCTGAATAGCTCATCGTAGTAGGCTTCATCCTGGTCGGGGTCTTCCAGGTGAAGATCTTCCCAACTTATATCGGATCCATTGGCTTCACTTGCCGATGATGGATCTAAATATACTTCTTCTTCATTTACGAACGGTATATGGTGGTCCAAGAGCTCCGGTGGGGCCGCGAGCTCCGCCAGCGCCAGGTCTTGAGCCCCGGCTGTCGAGATACTGGCCTGGCGCCGGCGAAGATCGCGGCACCTGTGTCGAGGCCTACTAATTTAGAACCTATATAACAAATAATTTATTTAATTCCAAGGGTAAACCCCGCACAACGCACTATAGGGACACCATCAGACAAGGTATTGAGCCCTGAAAATTATACTTCAAATCGACAGGAGTCCGCAGCCTTACAATCACTATACGGAACCAACTGCAAATTATGTTTTATCATAATTTGATACCGGCAACCCGTAACGAACTCGTAACCTCCAACATGAAGGTAGGCCCTATTGCGTTGCGTTGCGTCACTATGTTGCCGTGATAGAAGGCAGGGGTTCCACTGTTAGTGTTGTGTTCTTTTAGGAATGTGCTGCTTAGATCATGCAATTTTAAAAAACTAACGCACTTTTCGAGCAGCATATATATGACCTTACCGCCCCGCACCTGTTGACTGCACCTGGACTCGCAGCGAGGCAGCTCTCCACTGTCGGTTATTGTTTAATGTGGAAGAAAATGGCTGGTTTTTTTAAGATAGGATAGTGGGGTTACTACAATCTTCTCGCTCTGGGCTCGTAGAGGTACTACCCAGGGTAACTACGACTTTAGAGCCGCGGAGCGGGGTGCCCTCGAGCCTGGATTTATGACAAAATACAATCTACTCAGCTAGGACAGGATTTATAGATAAATGGGTTAATAAGAGCAGAAAATCTGATTGTCTATGTCAACCTCTCTCTACTTGTTATGAGGAAATATCTTAAATATTAAGTTTATTGTCAAGCAAATAACGTACAGTAAGGGAAATACCTTGCAGTTTTCAAGAAGTAATAAAGAATTAATAGTAAGGGGAGGTATTCCAATATTCACTAAATCTTCTAGAAATATATTTCTTCCGT
The DNA here is from genome assembly GCA_024449915.1 of Sweltsa coloradensis. NCBI lineage: Eukaryota > Metazoa > Arthropoda > Insecta > Plecoptera > Chloroperlidae > Sweltsa > Sweltsa coloradensis. Next base: position 145,003 of record JAMZAV010003730.1, on the reverse strand, counting down.
CATTAAATAAGGGGCATTGAAAGAAAATGAGGTTCAAGGTTTGAACAGTATCCTCACTACAGGGTAGTATGGGGATTCGACTACTTTGATTTTAGGAAGATGTTGATTGGTTGAACAATGTCCTGTTCTCATACGGATGATGGTAGTAATAATTGCTTTTGAGAGCCCAGCACCATTAAACCATGGTTTGCTCATAATGTGTTTTTGAATTGTATTGTAATGAGATGTATGATTGGGGGCGTTCAGCTCGCCCATGATCACCCCGCGCTAGAATCTTAGTTCGGCGCGCTCATGTGGCCGCGAACCTCTCGAGCTCGTTAGCTCGCTCCTGGAATTCACGGACTTAGTTGGAGGGGGGCCATAGAACTGAAAAACTCGGTCTTCTAAGTAAACGCGTTGGTCTGCGGATCCACGTGGACGAGACACTATCTGTAAGAATCAGAAACCCTGCTTGAATATATATATATATAAATAGGTGGGTGATAAAAATACTAACAATGACTGCAATGTTATGGTGGGCTAATTATCAACGCTATCACTCATTATACAGGCCGCAACAAATGAAAACAACAAACTTCATAGATAGGCCTATGACAGATTATAAAAAACTTATGTCATCTTTTTATTAAATTACTTTACTAAAAGGGTAGCTGGGTCGTGAAAAGATTCGTTTTTGTCTTTAATAATAAACTTTAATAATGACTTGCTTGCTCCTCTATAACATCATGTTGGTTTCTGCCATAACTCGATGATATTAAACTTTGGGTCTAATTAGACAACTCGAAATTAGAGCAGTAGTAGATAATCAACTGAATGGTAGTCTATATTTTTTTTAGAATAATTCACGTGCTTTTACTCGCTGATTTTGTCTACCACTTGCACTGATTGCTCGTCAGTGACTCAGCAGTCACATTAAACACAATTCTTAACTGTGTGTTTATTTGAACCATTAATTTAAAAACAAACAAAATAAAACAGAACTTTTTAAAGGAACTGTTTAGAGGTAAAGATGTAAAAAGGAACTTTAACTTTATGTTATTTTTTGAATTGATGAGCTGAAGAGTGAATAACTTAGCTAACCCAGTAATGCTTGAGTACTGCTCAAAGGAAAATTAAATTACCCTCAAGATACCTTTCGGGCACTATCAGACATGGGTTGCAGTTGAGCAGGGATTACAGTCACTCTTCCACGCCCTCTTCCCCCACCTCCACCTCTTCCAAGTCCGCACGCACGTTGCTCACCATCGTGGGGTATGTTATTATAAAAGTCATGATGCAATGGCGGAATGAAGCTCTTCAGTTCCTGCAAGTTTTTCCACTTTGCAAACTTGATTCGATTGTTGCCAAGTACCGGGTTAACGTTAACTACAGGAGGCCTTCTTGGAGCACGGACTGGAAGAAAGCTGGCAAAACTGAAGGGTTCTTCTGGATCTAATGAGTACTTGAATAACATTTGAAATGGATTTGCAGACGATATGCGAATCCATCTTTCCATCTTTCGCCACGATACACGGTTCTGTTTGGTATCGTTTAGCGGCACTTTCGTTACATCATTCATGTTTGATATTGACTGGAAGTCTTTTGATCCCATTTTAACAACCTGAAAGTTTTTGCTAGTGTTGGCCACTGTTTCACACCAGTCATCTGGTACAAACACATATTTGAGTTGTCGCTTGTATTTTTCGATTAACCCAAATTCTTTATCGCATTCTATATACGTATGGCCGGGTTCTAAGAACTTATGATCCACAGTTTGTACTGATGTTTTACCTACAATTTACATCCAATATTTAACGATGTTATTGTTTCTATTTTGCCCGCCACAACAGTCGCTGTAAGCAATGATACTTTTGGTCTCATTGGGTAGAGATTCCACGTATTTGAGGAGGCAGGAACCAATTTCCTGGAACCCTCGAGATGCCACAGACTCATTCCACATGGACATTTTTGCTTTCCCAGTACCCAGGTTATGTATACCAAGGTTGTAGGTCCATAGAACACGCAGATAAAATACTTTATTAGTGCTGAGTGATCGAGTTGGCAGTGTCTTCTGCAAATCAAATGTGAATGCCACCGTTTCATTATTGTGGAGAGATTTTACATGAAGTCGATCATTTATTTTTTGAAGTTGTCGCAAACCGAGCTGCTTCATGATGAAGATCTCGCTCCCTCTCAATTCTTTCTGCTTCAACTCCATTGCTGGCTTTTATTATAGTTTCAAATGTGTCGCATTTGCTGCACGTATCGGTGTGCGGGGGATGAAAAAATAAGCAATTGTTGTTGCTTTCACAATGTGTTATGAGTATATGACATTTTTCTAGAATTAATGTTTCATTAATTTTAATAAATTGTTTTCATAAAGTTTTTTTTTAGTAGGCCTACTGAAAAGCAAATGTTTACTGTCGGTTAAAGTTCCAAGTTTATTATAATATGTTTGCCTTTATAATTGATCGCACCCTACAATAAACGGCAGGAGGCCTTTTACAGAGAAAAATGTTAACCCAAGGATGTATTGATCGTGTTACGAAATAAATTCACAGTATGTTTTATTTGGGTAATCGTATCGGCTAGCATCATACTTTTGTTTTCATAAAGTGTCCCTGACAAAGTTGTTATATTTTACCGCACTGATATTTTGAGGGTGTACAGATTTTTGTTTTATTCGTATTTTGTTCAAGTTCATTTGAGAAATATTAAGTTTAATTACTACGCTTTCTTTGGAAACAACATTCGTTAGTAAGTATTTTACGAGATAGGTACATGAGGCGGAAAGGACCAGCGTGGGAAGGCACTGCAAGAGGTCGCGCCAGCAGCATGGGTTTGACTCCTTTACTATATGCCTGCTGTTTATGAGTAATAACTTTCACGACTAGATTATCGTCAACGCTAGAGAACCAAAGGCTATGTTGAAGTAGTCAGGCAGTTCGGCCAACCCTCTGTACCTGTAACAGTACTCGTGCGTAAAGCATTAGTAAATTATTATTAAAATATGAAAGTATTTATCTCATAAGCTTGTTTTGAATAACTTGCAGACTTAAATGACACCTTGCATTGCCTGAAAAATTATTGTCCCACAAAATTCAAAATGTGGTTTCGTTAAATAATCCATGGTTCTTAAAATATAATTCATTATCAAAATATATTCCTAAAATAAATAAATGATTTTTGATAGGTTACCCGCTTTAAGTGCAACCTATACCTTATATGCACAGGTGGTTAAGTAGGTATTTTAGAAATTGGATATTTGTGAAACCTTTGTTCAGGGGTTGGCTTTAACGACTGAAGGAAACCCTTGAATAAACTTTCTGTCAGGATTGCTGGCACCGGCGGGAATAAAACCTGAGACCTCCCGAATCTAAGCCTGTCGCTTTACGCGTGAGCCATCTCTTCTAGTTATATTCATAAGCATTTATATAAATTAACCATTTCAAGCTGTTCTCCATTAACTACTAGACAGCATTGTCACGATATAAGCATGTGATGTGACATGTTCATATCGTGAAGGTGTTACTAAGTGTTAGTGGTGTGAGAATAATAGATCAATCACGTGCAAGGTGCAACTGATTGTAAACGAACTCTGAAATGAAGTACTTACCATTTAGTTTTTCCTTTGCTTCATTTAGCATTTTGTTATGCGTTCTTTTTCTTTTTATATGTCTTGACCTCTTTGCTTCATTAATTGTTGGATAGCGTTCGAGGTTTCTTTCTTCTCTCTCCACTGCAGAAAGTAAATCCTGAAGTTTCAGGACTTCTCCTAAAAATGCAAGCAAATAAAGAATTTCTTATTGGAAACTTGTAGATTTGTGGAGTTTGTGGATTTGGGTTTTGTGATTTTTATACTTTTGGCGATAACTTCTCGGGAATTGGTTTTAGCGAAAAATTTCAAATTGCATTAATTGTCTTTGTAAATTCAATTGCAATAAGATAACATTATTTAAATTAGTGTTTCTGTAGAAATGTACAGTCAGAACCAAATATTCAGATACCATGTGTTTATTTTACAAACTACGACCTGTACCGTCTTACGATTTTTTGTGTGAATTAATCATTTAAAATCGCAATTTCTTAAATTGAATTACGTATCTATTGAGTTGTAATGGGTGGTGGTCCAGGGAGCGATTGAGAAAAATTAAAAAAAATATTAATAAAATAACTCCGATTTTACATACAGGAAGATTAAGCGGTAAATTAATTTTCATCTTTAGATTGGATAATTAAAATTAATCGAAACTCTCAAATCAACGAAAATCTGTATTCATGGACAGCCAAATGTCATCTCGTCCAAGATTAATTACTTTTTATGTTAATTACTGGACAAATTATACTGCAATCAAAATACAAACTTGCCTCGGCTTAGCTAGTCGGTAGCGGGACTGGTCGAATTAAAATAGAGGTTAAAATTAGTTAATATAAGAGTATGGGCGCCACAATCATTGGTTAGATGATTGAATTTTTTATTTTGTAAGTTAAATTAAAAGTTGTCAGACCATCCATGACCTATTACCCTCTGACGTAACACAGCTAGATACAAGCCGACACAGGCACTCTCTGTGCGAACACACAACAATGATGACCTCGCCGTCTGTAGTGGTCACCTGGTTAGGCGGCCGGCTCTCCCCGAAGTGTCCACTGGTACACACCCACCAAAATATTATTGACCTAAGGAGATACGATCAAGGACATGCACAATCTACAAACCTTTTAGGTAAAACTTGCTGTGGTTATCATCTGGTATATTGTTGTGGTTATTTAAAAGGTGGTACAATTCACATGGCCCTACCTGTCGGATCCGATTCTAATATAACAGTGGTGGCTAAGCCCAAATGGACAGATCTCTGAAGGAGTTTATACTAATGAACTTAAGTGGTATTTTATAATTTGGTACTCATTTGGCTTGTTTTCTTGTCGTTAATGTTGGTCGATTGTTCTAAAAGGTGGTTTGTTAGGGTCGGTTAGTTCCGATATAAAAGTGCACAGGGTACGAAGTAATCCGGTATTGCAGTGTATGGGGTCACCTTCGTGTGTCGTCCACTTGTTCAGCTACCGACGATCACTTCATTGCCGTGGGTCAGCTCAACCGACTCCCGCGCAGTTCCAGGACCTCACGTTCCTACGATCGGTCTCGCTTCTTATCCTCGTATCGGTCGTCTAATTCTCAATAGCTCAGTCCACATATCGGTCACTTCACTTACTGACTCAATTCACAATTTAATTCCAAATAGTACAGTCCGAATCTCCGTCGTCGTTTATTAGCTCCATTCACAATTTAATTTCCAATAGTACAGTCCGAATCTCCGTCGTTTCGTACACGCATTCAATTCACCATTCAGTTTCCAAGACTGCAGTCCGCGTTTCCGTCGCCGTTTGCTACCTCGATTCACAATTCAATTTCGAATAACACCAACAAATCTCCGGGATCGTTTACTAATTCGATTCACAATTCAATTATCAATTTCAAATAACATCAGCCGAATTTCGACCACTCAGCACACTGCTTCAACTTAATTCACAAATTCAACTAACACAACCTTCTATTATGTGATACTGTTGATTGCTTACTCGTCCGCACACGGTTGATCTACCGAGACCTAGGTAGGCTGTTCACGTTGCCTCCCGCCGAAAGGCTCAACTATCGAGGTCGGACACACGCGCGCACCTCTCTCAAACCCCGAGTCCACACAACTACTGAGTTCACTCTCCTCTAGTTTTTCGCAGCTCCTCACTCGCCAGCTGATCAACCCCTTGGCATCATGGGAGTTCCGCGAAAAACTGCCCTTCATCTATACTCGGTACGTGCTCACAGCCGGTCCGTTTTAGCTTCGCTCCTTGCTATGGTCACCGTGTTATTAGGGCTCGCCATCGTGGTTATGGCGTGCGGGCTGTAGTTCAACCTCGACGCTCACCGTGTCCCTGGACTTTTTCTCTGAAAGCAATTACCTCCATGTTCTTCGACTCGGTGGACCGTGCTAATTCAGCCTAGCTGGCTCGTCTGAACGCTTGACTGCATATTGGTACACTGTCTGGTGTCGCCCTGTCACTCAACTCCATTCATACTGCTCGCTTCAGGGCTCAACCTTGGCCTCCCCTAGCCTCGCAATACCCTCTTTGCACAGGTCCAGACAATTTTCTAGCCTCTTATCAGGGCCTAGTTTATTGACTTGAATGTGGGTTGTTTTCAGCTTCCCTATATCTTGCTGTATTTTATATGACCAACATAGCGCTAACTTAGTTACTCTTTATCATTAAGCCTCATGCCTTACCCTAGTTACATCGGGTATTGACCAGTTATTTTAAAAATAATTTCATTTTGACATGCAAATTATGGTCAGTATTTGTCAAATTATAACGATTTTTTTTATGGTTTGACATGCAAATTAGATCTTAAAAAATATAGTGTCGTGAAAATGGAGGTTTTATAACGCCTAGGAGGCCGGTATATTACAGAGTGGACTTGCGTATTTGTATCTCTTAAACTAGGGAAAATAACTCAGGTTCAGGAATGGCTTTGATTTTGATCTTGGCGATTTTATGCTGTCAAATCGAATTTTCAATGTTGTTTTCGAAGGTTGATATAGTTCAAGAAGGCGGTGGGACTTAGGTAGATTAGAGTTATGGTTGAATCATGGTTGAATTAAAAAAATATTTTGCCCATTTTCACAAGAATACTCAACAAAACACTCATACGACTTAAATATTCCACTCCTAAGCTTGGGAGATGTGAGTTTATAGGTACTTACCATGTGGCAGATATGGGTATAGCATTATAATAATGCACATAATTTCGTATTATTCGTTTTATTCTGACGAATTAATGCACACTGGCTGAGGTTTAATAAGCTAAAAATTAATGTTAGTAAAACCAAATGTATGTTGATTACATCATCCAAGGTCAGTAAGCAAAGAATCCTACGAGAAAATCCTATTCTTGCAATTATGGTTGATGACAAGAGCATTGAATTTGTGAATGAATTTAAATATGTAGGCATAATAATACATAAACATCTTTGCTTGAAAAGTAATGTAGACTTTGTTATCAATGAAATGAGTAAAAAGATTGGCTTTCTGGCAAGGGCTAGCAAATTCTTGTCTTATCATACAAGACTAATAGTTTATTATTGTCTTTTATTGCCACATTTAGATTACTGCAGTACTCTGCTGTGGGGAGTTGATAATATGAGTTTAGATAAATTACAAAAATTGCAAAGTAAAGGGTTGAAAATTGTTCTAAAGTGTGATCGGTTTACTCCAACTGAAATCATGTCAAAATATGAATTAGGAAGCCTTGACTTGCGTGCATTAAAAGTTGTCTAATTTTTGCTTTACGTTGCGATATCGAACGCAGCTTGCGGATGACTGGTCCAAAACAATCGCAACACATCGCTAGGCAATGCAATGTCATAGAAGGGACAAAACACGGGGGGTTTGCGGGGGCTCTGCCCCCAACAATAGCGCCGCAGGCAAAATTTTTTGAAATCAGGTTTTATTAAAGAGCGTTTGGTGCGTTTTAGGATCACCTTGCATCGCAGGCGCCACAGGAAAATGGTCGTTATCTGGTGTGTTCCTCAAATGTGTAAGTAAATGAAATTTACTAGTGAACCTTTGAAGCAAAGAGCGCACCCAAACTGTTTTTTCTTATGTATGCGACAGGTTGTGCCTATGGTGATGGCACCTTCTAACGAACCTGGCTTCACAGTCACCCACAGTACAGATAAACGGCTTTTCTCCTGTAAGGGACATGGCATGCTCATTGAGGCTACTCTTTTGTGTAAACTTTGAATCCCATGCCGGACTGGAAGATGGCTTTCCTTCGGTATGGGTCCTCGTGTGTCTGATAATATTGAGTTGTGAATGTTGCAGGGCAAATCTTGCACTTAAGGCACTATCGCTGCAATGAGGAATTACGAGGCTGGCAATTTTATTCCCGTTGCATGTTAACCCATCGTCTCTGTTTGCTCGAAGATACAGATGTTCTTGGAGGCAACGGCTATCTCTCGGCATTTTACCGCAGACCCTGCACGGAAGCATCGTCGAGGAACTTTCCCCTTCCCTTTGACTACCTCCCCGACGGCGATGACAATGACAACACGGACGGACAAAGACACAGACGGAGACGACCACGACGTGGGGGGACCCCTGCCCTCCCATATGCTTGTGGCTGGTTCTGACCAGCACAGGCCTGTCCACCCCTTGTCTTCCCGCGTCATCGCCTAACGGCAGACGCCACTAACCATGTACTATCATGTATGTGTAGCTTATTTATCTACTTATGTTAACTTTCATTGCATTAACTTCCGTCTTACGTTTTTGTAACGTTTCCTGTTCATCGTAAATAAACTTAATATGCTCTGTGCTCAGGGATGTGATTATCCCCAAAATCCTACCACAAGATTATTCCATTATACTGTTTGTCTGCAAGACAAAAAAACGCACTCATAGCCTGTACCCGTCTATGACACTTTTTTCACCAATATAGCTTGGTGTTGACCGCAGATCACGCTCGGTTCTGCTGCTTATGTCACGCGTTGCACTTTTGCCCTTCCGAACGTTCTCTCTATTACTTTATGTGTATCATAATCTCTCATCTCGAGAGAACTATGTGTGATGTGAAGTATGTATCGATTTTAAGGTTACGGTTTATTCACTCAAAAAACACTGAACCCTTCCCACGCTTAATAAAAAGTGGCCTAGAGCTGGTTTCAGTTCTATTTAATAAAAAATAAAAAATTGTAAATTTTTTAAAAATTCTTTAAAAATGTAAAACTATTATCTTTGGCTTACCCCAAATGTTTGTGGGTAAGAGATCACTTTTAATAATTTTTCTTGGTGTGGTACTCCTCAAAACATTTATCGGGGTGAAGAAATGGCTGGTCAACACAGGTTTTGCAGTAGTAGATCGTTTCTTTTTTAAGGCAATTTTTTGTGCAAACTTTACACTTCTGCGATCCCTTCTCTTTTCTTGTGATGAAATGGGGCTTGCCATCGATTCTCTGGTCTGGTGGTCCTTGTGCTGGACGACCACGTTTCCTTATCCTAGTAACATTGACAACAGTTGTCCACTTACAATATTTACAATAGTATGTTTTCTTCTTTCCATTTTACCATTGTTTTCCGAACAGAAGTGTTTCAAAACACTTTTCAGTTTCTTGCCCATAATGCTAAAACATGTGCCTAGCCTACCTAAACATGGTCAAGCTACACAAAGGAAATGGAATTCCAAGAGAGAAACAGGAAACTCCTCTTCTTCTTCTTTTGATTAAATTCTTAGTTCATGCAGCCAGTTGAGCTTGTGCTTCTTGTTGGGCACCAAGTTCAAAACAGTAGTGACTGTTATATTAGGTATGTATTTGACTATCTGTACAAATGTTAATGAAACAAATAAATGTGAAAATGAATAAGATACGGTATTCACTGATTAAAGAAACAAATAAAAGCAGGTTGGCCTTGTTGAAAATTTTCAACGTTCTATCACTAGTTATAACCCAGGGACTTAGGTCTTTCTGGTCATCCACCTGTTATTCTGCCACCACCTTTATCTTTTCCTTGGACGCTTTCCGATAGCCTACCTCTTCCTCGAAAGCAATTACTTAGACAGTTTTGGCTGCGTAAAACCAACACAAGAGCAAACAATTTGTAGACTTCTGTCGCCCTGCAAGTGCACATTCGTCTCCTAAGCCACCAGTTTGTATTCACTAGATTCGAGGAAAACCAATTATCTCCTGCCTACAGCAAGTTGGCCTAAATACGATGTGAGAAAATAACTTGAATCTCCGGTAGCCTTAGAAAGTTCTAGTATAATCTCCAGTCTTGATGACAGTTAAATAAATTCTAATTATTTTCAAAATTATTCAAAAAATATGTAAATGATATTAAGTTAAGACAGCCTATTAAATATGAGCAATATTAATGAAGATGTAAATTTTAGTATGCAAATCAATGTGAATTTAAAGATTAAAAATATTTAAAATATATTAAGATAGACCACTTAAAGTTGACACACACTTACTTTGGATGCGTAATTTTTTAAATATATTTATTTTCGTCAATAAGCCCAAGTTTTTGAGCTAATACATTGGAACGAACCCTTTTCTTGAACTGCACCGAAAATGCACTGTGTTACACTTGGTCTGTAGGCCTTATAACAGTAGAATCCATAAATATTGTAATATCTGCGAAAACATAGTATCGTCGCGATGAACCTCACTTCATTTTTAAATATAGCTCGCAACCAATTTTTATGCATCTTTGAGATCATGTGCAAAAGTGTCTTCATACGATTTTAAATAATTTCAATGCACTTGACGTGCAACATTGATATGACCTCGCCGCCCCGCACCTTTTGACTGCCACCACACAGGCTACAGTACACGCAGCGCAGCGGCAGTCTCGCAGTCGGTCAGTTGTTCTTGTCGGAGGCGGATGTGTTTTGTCTCCGCCAGGGGCGCCGGATTTTGAAAATTCCGAGGGGTGCTCAACTTCGTGGAGAAGGGATCAAGTACGGGGTATTCGGGGGCGGAGCCCCCCAACATTAGCGCCGCAGGCGAAAATTTTAAAAATCACGTTTTTAGAGTGCATTTAGTGCGTTCTAGACAAAAATAGGGGGCTGGATGCAATACCGAAATACTGTAGTTTTTGTACCGCAAAAATTAGAAAACTACCAACAAGAGAATTGGAACACTAACGAGATAGATCATCATGTTACCAAAATAATGCAATTTTTTACAGAAAAATCTAGAAAACCGTATAAAAATATGGAAGTGCGAGATAGACCATGTTACAACCATCGAATATGCATATCATTACGTTAGCGATCGCGTCCAACAAAACTCAAGTGAGTTTGACGTTTGACTAGCTCTAGCATAGCATATCACTTCTCAGCGTGAGCACTGTCGATTGTCGAGCATGGCCACTCTTTTGGTGGGGATTCCGGTACTAGCATATGGAAGTGGAGAAGGGCATGTGTCCTCATAAGAACAATTAACAATCACAATGCGATAAAAAGACATGTGTTTGCATGCTTCACGTGTTGTAGCTGACTGCAAGAAACAGTGGATATTGTTTCGTTACTTCAATTGTGATTACGATTAAAGTTGAAAAAATATTTTAAAATGCAAAAACATTGTTTTAATCACTTTGGTTGCTTCCAAGTGAAAAATAGAAACATTTTTTTTTTTTAATACCTCAAAACTTAGATAGTTATAGGCCTAACTTTTATTTTATTTTAATTATTTTTTATTGTTTTGAGGGGTGCTGCGCACCCCTCCAAACAATCTGAGGGGTGCTTCAGCCCCTGAGCACCCACATAATCGGCGCCCCTGGTCTCCGCTCTTCGTTCTGTTCTTGTTCGGTCTCCACGGTCTAAGGACTAAGGAGTCTGCTTCTGTTACTACTGAATGTGTTTTGTTTTATGTGTGTTACCGTTACGAGGATGTCTGTTCTGTCCAGACTGTAAGTTTTTTACTACTTTTTCTGTATTGCTCGTCAGTCAAGTGCTTGTTATCTCGGTATTGCGCCCCGTTTGTTCCGTCCATACAGCCCGTGGGGTTTATGTTTGGTCAGTGTGAGATAGCTCGTCTTACTGCTGAGTGTGTTGTTTCAGCAAGTCTTGGCGTTGTGTCCTCACATTGTTCTGTTAAATGTTTGTTAACTTCAGGAGGTTGTCTGTTCTGTCCAGACTGGAAGGTTCCGTTTACTTTTTATTCTATCCTGCTTCTCAGGAATTGTCTTGTTACGACGCACAACAGAATAACATGCTGTGTAGTGTGTGCCCCCCTTGTCCTGAAGTTGCAACCAAGCTGCAATGCTCGTGTGGCTTTTCAGTGAATCCACAATGCCAATGCCAACAGCCTGCCACGAATTTACCATAATAAATTTAACATTTTATGGATTCTTATTATTGTTTATTCTTGGGTTACGACATGTTAGTATGCCTACACTATAATTATCACCCAGTACGACTGCATCATATTGAACTATATTTTTGGATGAGCGTAGCAAAGATTCCATTCTACTTCACTGAAGAAAAAATTCCGGAATATTTTTTTTCTTTTTTTTGTATTTTTGTCTGTTTGTCCACGCGATTCCGGCTAAACCGATACTCCGATTGCGATGAAATTTTATGGAGGCCTTCGAAATCTCTGAACTTAGAACTGCCACGTTTTTGAGCGCAATCGGAAAATTATTTCTCGTGAAAATCGCAATTTTACGATTTTTTTCTATTTTTAACAAAATTCATTGATTTATAACACCTACATGCTTTGTCCGATTGTAATAATTTTTCACAGCACCTTAATTTTATGAATTGATATATTCGAGTGAAATTTGAGCGTTGTCGAAAGATAAATTTCTTTAAAAATTCGCCTTGTCCCCCCGCGTCGCCCTTCACGTCCCTCCCTTCGTCTCGATTAGCCAAGTTGCATAAATATGAGACGTTAAGCAATATCCAATCAATCGCAATTTTACGACTTTTTTCGATTTTTTAAATTTCTTTGGCTTATAGCACCTACATGCTTTATCCGATCGTAATGATTATATAATATATTATTTTATTATTATTATATAAAATATTATTAATATATTTGTGTGATATTTGAGCACAATCGAATAATTATTTCTTATGAAAATCGAAATTTTACGATTTTTTTTTAAAATTACGATTAATTACCAAAATTAAAAATTAAAGTTTATTTTTTATTTAATTTAAATTTATTAAAAAAAATCATTTAGTTATGATTTTTTCACAGAGAAAATCCGCATAACACTTGGCAACTCAATGCACCAATTACGGTCTTCCAACAACGCGGCGGGACTTAAGCGTTTTCCTAGTCATATGAAATCAAGCTAAGTCTTGTCTAGTATAGTTTACTGTATAGGTTTAACCGAATTCTCATTACATTGTTGTAAATGGGAGTTTCAGTGTGTAAGGCGCCACAGTTGCCCTTCGTAAACCCAGCACGGAGACAACTCTCATTTCATATTCAAGTATATATTTACTTGTCGTCAGTACATTATGGGCCTTGCATCACGCACTCACATTAATGTGAGTAGTAACACGTGTTTTCCACGTCAGCATGTGTATTGTGTAGTCAGTAACAAATTGTAAACACGAAAATAATCGATTTACTATTTGATCCACTAATTATTGTTAAATTGATTGGCGAAGTAAAATAAAAAAAACGACCAGGCTGTAATAATATCATTACCGTACATTGTATTGCTATAGTGATCAAATTTACACAGGCACGCAATTTGTGTAAATTAAATAATCCCTCATAAGCAATTACTTTTGAGTGGAGCTAGCTTATACGAAGGTTATAACTATTTACATGTTTGAAACCGTACTGATATTAACTACTTTTCGGGTTCAATATCTCAATCTCACATAATGGACATATACATTCTATTATTTTACCAATTACATTTTCATTGTACAATGAGTGTATTTGGTTGGCAGACATGCTAAATGAGACCATCTGTTGCACATGTCACAGTCTATCCAATGCGCACTGACATTGACGTTATGTTCTTCACAAACATAGCACAATTTTTCCACATTTGATGCTCTTTAAGTATTATAATTTGAAAATATGATCTAAAATTGTCTGCTTTTATTGTACCTAGAGGCGGACTGGCAGGTACGTAACTACGGAATCCCGTTCGGGGCCCCCCCGGTTGGGGCCCCCCCCCCAACCCTAACCTATAAAGTTATTAAATGAAAATATTATTTGTCTTAAAATTGCAAAGGTTTAAACAAGCACATCACAGTCATTCGAATATTCATATAAAACGTAAAGGTAAGACAATGTAAATGTTGGATGTACCTTGGTGCCTACCGGGGCCTATCGTTATTTGCCACTCAGTCTGTCGGTATTAATTTTTACGATTACTTATGGCAGAATAAGGGTTGTGGGGAATAGTCAATATATCCACTGGCATAGCGGAGGGCCCCGCAAACCCCGCGAAACGGGGGCTCCGATAAAAATGGATCACATTTTTATGAAAATTTCAAATAAGACAGCGATTCACTCAATATTATATAAAATAACGTGAAAAAGTTCGCGGGCCCCCCCAAAAAACTGAAATAATACTTGAATTATTTAAAAAAATGTTTTATAAGTCAGGAAATCACTTATAGGTATCAAGAATAATCTCAAAATTCATATGCATACGCTATGAAGAAGACACCTAAGAATTTTCTAAGAAACTTACATTTTACGTTTTTCAACAGCAAAATATTTTGTAGACACCATAGCAGCAGCCTATATAATTTTTTTCAAGGAAAACCTGTTTTAGGGTGCAATGTATGACCCTCTTCAGGTGTTTTGACTAGGTTGTGGATAGTACATAATGCGCACTCTAGCCTAGGGGACAGGGAGAAAGGGTTCTCGCGTCGTGGTCGTCATTGCCTTTGTCATCGTTCGTGTAGTCAATTGTCGTCGTCTTAATGGGGGGGGGGGGGGGGGTTCGTCAAAGAAAATGGAAATGTCATCGACGACGACCGCAGCTCGCCTCTAGTGTCAGGGATTATTAGACTCACCTACTTGCTAACTGATGTCTTGCGAGGTGGACCTATACGCTCTTCCCTCGCCTTTTATGACTAGCAGAGCCATGCTATGGTCCAAAATTTCTGTCCCGCGTTGTTTCAATATTTTGGCTTAGTGGAATTGCTTCATCAATAATAAATGTTTGCTTTTTTTATACATCTGTTAAAATGATATCAGGCCTATTATGTTGTATCGTCTTCTTTATTGTTTATCCTTGTTGTTACATTCAACAAATACGAAATTCAGCAAATATTTTGCTAAAAATCCAATTGCAATGAAATTTTCTGGAGGCCTTTGAAATCTCTGAACTTAGATCTGCCACTTTTTTTAGCGCAATCGAAATATTATTTCTTATGAAAATCGCAATTTTACGGTTTTTTCGAGTTTTAAACATTTCTTCGACTTTCAACACCGACATGCTTTATCCGATTGTAATGATTTTTTTACAGTACCTTGATTTTATAAATTAGTATATTCGTGTGAAATTTAATTGCAATCAAAAAAATATTTTGTAATGAAAATTGCAATTTTTCACTTTTTTCTTTTTTTTAAAACACTTCCCCGACTTACAACACTTACATTCTTTATCCGATTCTAATTATTTTTTTACACAACCTTAATTCTATGAATTAATATATTCATGTGAAATTTGAGCGCATTTTCATTAATTGCATGGCCACTGTTTCTATTTACAAGTATTGCTTTTGAAGTGATGCAAATGTACTTTGTTACACTTAGTCCATAGCAAAAGAAAAATTATTGATAATGTGATATCTACGACAACATAGTGTCGTGACGATGAGCCTCACTACGTATCTTAATATATTACCTACAACCAATTAATTACACACTTAAAAGCACATGCGCCACTGTCATCAACACGATTTGATAAAAAGTCAATGCACCTTGAGTGCAGCTTCGATATGACCTCGCCGCCCCGCACCTTTTGACTACGACCTGCACGCTCACTGCAGAGAGCCTCGCCTTGCAGTCGTCAGTTGTTCTTGTCCCAGGCTGACGTGTTTTGTCCGCGCTCTACGCTCTGGTCTCATTGGGCCTCCCACAGTACATGGAGTTAGCTTATGTTGCTGCTGTATGTGTTGCTTGTTGTAGTCTTTGCTGTTGTGTCCTCGTTCTCATCCATCATTCTGTTTAATGTTTGTCACTTCATGAGGTTGTCCGTTCAGTCCAGACTGGAAGGTTTAGTTCTCTCTTTATTCTGTCCTTTTTGTCAGAAAAGCGCTCCGTCTGGTCGGTCCGTGCAGCCTGAGGAGTTGGTGTTCAGACAGTACTAGGTTCTGTTTGTTATATTAGATATCTGTATTCCGTCACGGAGAATCAAATACAAATAACAATTTCACCTTTTAACATCACTTTCTATTTATTAAAGTCCATTTAGATTAAACATTTACAATCATTTCACATCCTAAAACAAGCCACCATCTTCCTCTGTCTTTCTTCTAATCCCAACAATACTAATCACACCGCCTTCTTTAGGCTAGGCAGTAAATTCAAAGTTCATTTCCTTACACACGGCCGTCCTGAAAATGTAAGTTGGCCTCAACTTACAAGATTTACTTTTAACTTTGAGTGTTTATATATCATACAACATAGTAAAGAATTAAACAAAATCATCATAGCGGGTTGGTCGTCTCCTCTCCCTGGATTCCCGTCTTGAATCTCCCTCGTCATCGGCCTCCGGGACATCTTCTTTATCGCCATCTGACTCTCTTCCGCCTTCGTTGGTAGACACTGGATCACCGGCTGCCACGTTATCATCGGACTCGGCTTCTTGGTCATCATCATCTGCTTCCTCCGTATTCCGCCATTACTTTTGGAAGATGGTGCAAATGGAAGCGATAGCGATGCCTCGTCTGCTCGGAATTCCAAAAGGCTCGTGTTATAGGCCTAGGCCTAGTTATTTTTGTCGACACTACGCTGCATTATCCAGGGTGTGTAGGGGCCTAATCTTTGTTCATGTACGTTAACGTATGTCAAGAAAAACAGTCAAGAAAGTAGAAACGTAAAACACAACAAATCCAACTTCTGATATATTAGATATCTGTATTCCGTCACGGAGAATCAAATACAAATAACAATTTCACCTTTTAACATCACTTTCTATTTATTAAAGTCCATTTAGATTAAACATTTACAATCATTTCACATCCTAAAACAAGCCACCATCTTCATCTGTCTTTCTTCTAATCCCAACAATACTAATAACACCGCCTTCTTTAGGCTAGGCAGTAAATTCAAAGTTCATTTCCTTACAGTTCAATGTGAGATCTGAGCCTTGACACGGTTTATGTGCTGTGCTTTATTCCGCTCTTAGTTCGACTTTTGTTCGGACGTCTGTTATCTTTAATGGAATGTCTTGTTTTGTCGAGACTGAAAGGTTTTGTTGCTTCTCAGTAAAGCGTTTGTGATCTCAGTGTTGTTCTCCGTCTATTCGGTCCGCACAGGTTGTGAAGTTTATGTTTGGTCAGTGTTAGTTTCTGTTCTCAAGCTCCTCTTAGTTTTTTTTTGCATGACCTGCTCCATTTTCAAATTAACCATAATTAAAGCTAAATAGTATACATATATAATATGAATTTACAGTACTTTTTTTAGTTGTCCTCCTTTGTAAATCAGTTCATAAATATAACTGAGATGGATAGACGTTAAATATATAATATAGCCTGTAGCACAAATAAAATAATAATTTCCAGTTAAGTTCACACAATCGAAAACAAACAATCCAGATAAAACTACAAATTGAGGTAGGGAGGAATACTTAGTCTCAAACTCAAATTAATTGCAAAAATGATCGCTTACCTTTTACTGCAGTTGCAATATGTAAGCTTGAAAACTTAAATTTGGAAGCAGTCCCGAAATAGGTGTATCTAATGGATAGCTCGTCGCCCTATAGATGCTTCATCATCCACCGGGTAGCTTCCCCCGGCGTTCGACCACCCAAAAGTTTTAAGCTCTCGCACCTGGAACAAGCAAAAATTATGTTACCTTGAGTAGGAAATAATTTTTAGTTTACTGTCGAATACAAGCTTACTTATTTCTAGCAACTTACTTATTTTGCAAACATATCTTTGTTAGCCAGAGCAGCTTCCATGGCCTCGACACTGTGTATGGGAAGCGTTTGAGGCAGTTGAACAGCTTGCGACTGTTGCAAAGGTTGCAGATGTGCCTGTTCTTGGATATTTAGGATCTTCTGTATATTGTTTTTAAGCAAATACACTTCCCTCGTTTGGTTTTGTAAACGCTTGTTTTCCACCGTTTTTCTATATACGTCAGGAAAAAACATTGCAATACATATTTTAGAGTATTTCCTAGTAGTATTGTTGCATACAGCTTATAGGACTTTTATTGTACTGGGGTTGTTCAAACCAGTTTTAAAATCGTTTCAACAGAATGTCTTTCGAAAGGTTTGGCTCCAAAATAAAATATTTAAGATTATTTTTTAACCTTCCATAATAGAATGATTATTATGAGTTCATGTTAACAACTCCAAGGGCCATCAACTTCCAGCTCGCAACCTTCTCGTGGTTTGGCCCGTGATTAGGGGAATTTTTCTCCCTGAAACTAATGGCGAGCTCTGGGTCGTCGTTTGGGAACTTTCCCCTTCCCTTTGACTACCTCCCCGACGGCGACGACAATGGCAACTCAGACGGATGATGACACAGACGGAGACGACCACGACGTGGGGGAACCCCTGCCCTCCCTTTATGCTTGTGGCTGGTTCTGACCAGCACAAGCCTGTCCACCCCTTGTGCCCCCGCGTCATCCCTTACGTCCCTCCCTTCGTCTCGATTAGCCAAGTTGCATAAATCTGTGACGTTAAGCAATATCCAATCAATCAATCAACAACTCCAAGCCTAGGCCTATGTTTCTGGATTCGTGAGCTGGCAGAACAAAACGATGTATGTAAACAGTTGACGTAGCTGGCGGCTGCCCTTGAGGTTTGTTTCCTGCACCATGCACTTGCCGTATTTCGAGTCGTCCGCGAGCAGGCGGCGTTAAATGTACGCACGCCTCTCGGTAAGACTCGCTCACGACGCCGTCGACGGTGCGGAGGTCGGCAAAGGAGGATGCTCCCAGCACTCCCACACTCCGTCTGTTTCATCCGTACAGGCTGTGAGGTTTATGTTGGTCAGTAGGTTCTCTCCAGTGCGAGATCTTTTAAGAGCCTAAGAAACTTTAAATGGTAGTGGAACACACGGGGCATTGCGAGCCCATATTAGAAACGCTACCAGGATCACTAACATAGGTGGTGATAAATTCCATAGTTGTTGATTAGTTAAGTGCTCGATGTTTTGATATGGCCTCGCAAAGGATGGAAGTGACAATAAAGCTACATAAGTGACATTACGTTTAGTTAAAAACATTAATTGCAAACATTTAAGAGTAACATTTCCAAATACACATACTAAACTAGCTCGATTGCATGATGGTTCTTATTGTAATAGAGAACACACAGATTGTTATTTTGAAGTTATAATTTTTCCAAGACATTTAAAACTTCAGAGGTGGTGTTGGTGGTAGAGAGGAAGTAGTGTTGCGGTTGCGTTATTACTTCCTTTAAAGAGGAAATGCCAGTTGCCTGTTATATTGTCGATCGACATTGCCAGTGTCACAATGTCGTGTCCTTTGAGGCTGTATGTATCAGACATGAATTTTATAATTTGATTTGTGTCGCGCTCTTTCTCTATTTCTTTGAAATCGTTTTTAAGCCACTGTTTTTTTCTGAATTAATTCGTCCAGGTTTTAAAAATTAGGCAAATAATTTGTTGTGCCATATTTGTTTTTGGTTTTTATTTTTGGTTTTTTGGCTGGTCAACCAGAATCAACCTCGTTCTCTTCAAAGATTAACGTTCACTTTAATGAACGGTCCATGTTTTGGAACCGTTCTTTAAATCTTCTCTCAAGAATGGCATAACCACTGCCGATCTCAACTCCATTTTCACCAAATTTGTCTCAGAATGTCGATGGAGCTGAGTCGACAATGGTTTTCGACATTCTTGCGAAAAACTTTGTCCCCGGATGAGTATTTATGGCCCAAGCATGATTACT
This sequence comes from Sweltsa coloradensis, assembly GCA_024449915.1. Taxonomy (NCBI): domain Eukaryota; kingdom Metazoa; phylum Arthropoda; class Insecta; order Plecoptera; family Chloroperlidae; genus Sweltsa; species Sweltsa coloradensis. The sequence continues at coordinate 125,396 of JAMZAV010003730.1, read as the reverse complement.
AATCGTTCTCACGATATCGTTTATCTGGATTGTGGTAGATTTTTTCCCATCTTTTCTTCATTTTTTTAAAGTTTGGGGAAATTGTCAAAGGGCGTTTCCAGGTTTGATGTCGTTGGTGGTGTTTCGTCAACTGCTTGCTTATTGGTACTAGCAAGGCTCTCTGTAACCGCCAGGGAACTAACACAGCTCTCACGAATAGCCTTCACAAACTCCCTTTTGTCGGCTGAATACTACTAACTGCATAGGGAAATATTTTTTTATTTCCCACATTAGAGGCATCAGAACTAACGGAATAAAATGGTACAAGCTTTAATTCGCCTGTAAGTCTACCTTCTGAGAAAGGTGCAAGAACGTTCTCTGCAATCGCCGTTGCCTTGGTTCGACCACACGAGATTTGGGAAGCTACCTTGCCGTCAAACAGTCTGGGTGCGAGCTTGTTCTGACAATCCAAGCTGTTGTAACCTAGACCGTGTTTGACTGTGTGAAAAACAGATGTAGTCTCCGCAATTGCCACAGCATTTTCTTTCTTAGAGTCTTTTTGAGGGAAAAACGGCTGTATCGTACGGCATTTTTTACTGTCAGTTAGTCTAATTTTATGTTTGTCTGATGACGCGTGAACAACAAGTGCCCTCTGACCTTCATATTTGACAGTGATAGAAACTGGGCAAACTGTGCATCTAGCTGCGTAAACATTACCGTAAACTTCACACAGCCAGTCAGCAAACTCTGCCTTTTTTTCCCAATCCTTGTTATATAAAACATGCCTCTTTACCTTCTTTGTTTTAGCTGATTTGATGGTATTTTTTTCGATTTTTTAAAAATTTCTTCGACTTACAACACCTACATGCTTTGTCCGATTGTTTTTATTTTTTCACAGAATTTTAATTTCATGAATTGATATATTCATCTGAAATTTGAGCGTTATCAAAAAACTATTTTTTACGAAAATCGCAATTTTACGACTTTTTTCAATTTTTTTAATTTCTCCAGCTTATAACACCTACATGCTTTATCCTTTTGTAATGATTTTTTCATTACATACAGAAATATTTGTGCTATGGTTATCACAAGAAAACCGATTTAAATGAAAGAATCGTAAGTACAACCTAAAGTGGACACCTGACGCAAGGGTTATAAATAAAATAAATAAATAAATTGTATTTAGAGTCTACCCACTTACTTACATAACTGATTTTCAGTGGGGGACAGTAAATCAAAGCGACTGAGCCTACCCTGTAGGCCCCGACACAATCGACGAGTGAGCGATAACCAACCAAAGATCGATTATTTCTAAAATATGTCTGGAATGGTTAAGCATTGTCCTACATTTTTCTTTTAAAATACAACTCTTTACACTTAAATAACAACTTTTAAACTATTGTGATCTCAATTTAAATTTCGGTAGGGCCTACTCTTAATAAAAACACTTGTCTACAACATAAATACCATTTAGAAATAATTAATATAATGTTATGTTATAATGGCAGATAGGCTACATTAATCGTAATTTAATTAAAGTGAATATTAAAGCGAGATATTGAATTATTGTAAATTAAATATTGGAAATCACTATATTTACGATCAAGATTTTTTCTTGTCGTTAAATTTTAAACCAATAATCATTATTTTTAAATAATGAACATTAATCAAGTGTCTGGATTCACACTTTTTTTTCTTTTTTAAATTTTTTTGGTCAAGTAATTTTGTGTTTTTTTGTATTTTTTGTATTTTTTTTGTATTTTTTGTGTTTTGTGTTTTTTTTGTTCAATCAACAATCAATCTACGAAGATGGAAATCATCATCAAGTTCACTAGATTGCCAACTGCAGTAATCTTGTGTTGGCAGCCAGCCCGGCTGCCAAACACAAGACAAGTTTGCACTGCTCAATATAGTGAGTAGCTCTACATGGCCATGGGCACTGGTCACTTATGCTATATATAGTGACACTCTGGCCACATAGACAAAAATGCCCACACGGAATACACATGAACCTACGTCGCCTCAGTGATCAAATTCGGCAGTGGGCCCACTCAGGGACGGCTGTTAGGTCCTCCTCCGGTAAATTCACTGTGAAAAACAAAAAAATACATGGTAATAAATACGAAATTCTAAAATATTTTCTCAGTGCACAGAAAATATTGAAATTCGAACTTCGGGTGTAGTTTTACAATAAACGATTAAATTCTGTCTTATGGATTGAATTAAACCGGCGACCTCCTGTATAATGCTACCGCTCAACAATCTACAGGTATATTAGGTACATGTCTAGTATACGTACCATGTGGAACTCGGAAGTAAAAGACTTCTTCTTCTTCCTCATCGCTATCGGCTTGAACCAAGGCAACATTTTCTGTAAATAAACAATAATCCACAATGAAAAATAATAACAAAAACTTCCTGCAATAGATTTGCCACATTAAAAAAAGTGGGCAAAAAAATATGCAACTAATATGCATCAAAGTCCAACTCGCAACCTTCTCGTGGTTTGGCCCGTGATTAGGGGGTTTCACTCCGTGAAATCAATGGCGAGCTCGGGTCGTCGTCGGGGAACTTTCCCCTTCCCTTTGACTACCTCCCCGACGGCGACGGCAATGACAACACAAACGGATGATGATACAGACGAAGACGACCACGACTTGGGGGAACCCCTGCCCTCCCCATTCGCGTATCTCCCCTTGGAAAGAAGATTTTGATGAAGATTTTGAGATTATGTTGCTGAAGGCAGATGGAGCTAACGTACATTGTGACATGGATCGAGTAACACTGCCCCTTACTTACACAAGGAAACTGAAGCGGTAGTTCTGCAAGTAACTCCTCCTGTGATTGTTCTAGATGTTACCGTCAACGTTAACGTCTGTACTGTCTAGTCCAAGAGCTCTCTTTTTGTAGGTGTAGATGTATACAACGGAAGGAACCAAGTGCAAAGCGATATTTGGTTTATTGAGTCATTACTTATCATAACTGGTTGGACGGAAGGTAGATTGTTAGGTAGTCCTGGTATAGCAGTAATAGAACTTTCAACAAAACTGTTCTTACTTGTTTCGGTTGACGAAATATCAGTACTTAACAAAGATTGATCTTCTGTAAGCCTATTGGAGGCAACATGCTTTAGTTTCTCATTGCATGCGCTTTTAAGTTTCATTACATGGTTCCTCAAACCATTCTCCACCATGTATGAATACGAGTAATATATTTTCTTTCATGATGACCCCACATCTTTGTAGCAATTTGACCGAACAATCTAATTTCTGATTGGCCTTTTTTGTCAAGATCGCTTGTTTTATTAAATGTTTCCAAAATCAGATGTATTAAGATAATATGGTACATTGAACCGACGCTGGCTTCTCCGATTAGACCGTTAAAAATCTCGCATCCGGGGGAGAAGCGGGAGGGTAGGGGTAACGACGGCGAGCCGTGGTAGACTGGGAGTGGGGGAGATGAGTAACTCGACACTTTACAATCACAATCACAGAGCAAGTACAGCGCGGGACTCGCAATGAATGACCTTGTCGCTTGGCGGTCGGTGGTATCGGGCTGGGAGACTTCTGTCACACTCACACTTGCAGGAAGTTTTCTGAATTTTGTTGTGTTTAGATGGATGGTATATAATATAGTCGTGCGTCTATCAAAATAAAATACTTTTGTTTTGTCAAAACAAAATGTTATTTATTTATTTATTTCACTTATTGTGGCACTTGTTCCATCTAGATTTTGCTCTTTCTTTGTGAAGCCTGTGTCTGTGCGTCTCGAATGTACTGAGGATCTTGAATGTCAGATTTTAGAAGACGTTTTGGGAACTGTGGATTCACAATCTCTGGCAGTAGACACTCAAGATAAAATCTAGGACAAAGAAGTAATATTGGTATTGTTATGATTTCAATATAGCTCTAGACTAGAACATTGATCAACATTCAACTGAAGATATTTTCTGACCTCTCAAGATAGGTTTCCATTTTTGTCTCCCAGAAAACGTCATCGCGTTCTATCCTTTCATATGCCAACCATGCCTTGGTGAAAACTGTGAAGTAGCAGAATTTTCTTCCAGTGATGTGCAATTGGCCTTGGACCTGGTAGAAGTAATTATGGTGCGATTTTAGGCGAAGCTGCCCATTTACAAGGTGACAATATTGAATCTGAAATACGAAATGTAAATAAATTGAAATCATGAAACAATTATGAAGTATTTATTTTATTCGACCACATGAAACGAGAACCTAAAACATACATACCTTTTTAGTTTCAATTGCGTCGGAAAGACTGGCAGTTTCATAAACCGAGAAAGGACACTTGATTTCTACGATCGAGTCATCATCGATTAATCCATCTAAATAAGAATTTTACAAATTTAAATTGCAACGTGAGTATCATTATTAGCACTAAAGAGGTTCGATCGATCATATATTTATTTATTTTTTTTGGGGGGGGGGGGGAGGGGCGCGTACCCAGTTTACAAAATGTAATATTCCGTAGCACAGAGTAGATATTAAACAACTTTTTACAGGTGCTATAACATAATGGCCTTAGAAATCTGAATAAAATATAGTCTACTGGCTTTAAAAATAGAATGAAAAAGAAATATTAGTTCAATTCCAAACCGAATTGGCAAGTATACCTCCTAAACAGAGCCACCTTCACAAAACTTTTCAACAAATCCTAAGACGTACATTCATAACTACTCATGCAATAATACAATGCAACATTTTTGCATTTTTACTTTTGTAAGGCCAGACGAGAAAAATAGATCGCATTCGGAACACGCTATAGTTATTATCTTGAAGATATCATTGAACAAAACAAAACATATTTTTACTGCTTAAGCCGCATCCCCAAGCCGAACTTATCCCAGTGTGAATATGAGTACAAATTTCGCGAAAAATAAAACCCCCGTCTGGGCCCGGGGTAGAATTGACCCAGAGCATGTCTCTGCTAATCGTACAAAGCGATTCAAGAGAAAAAGTCCACCTCGCAAACATCAGCTGTAAAATAGGAGTATAATAATTCCCGAAACTAGAGGCGAGCTCTGGCAATCGTCGTCGGGGACACCTCCCCCTGCCCTTTGTCGACCTCCCCGACGACGATGACAATGACACAACGAACGATGACAAAGACGATGACGACCGCGAAGTGAGAAACCCCCCTTCCTCCTCTTACCCGTGGCTGGTTCTGACAAGCATGGGCCCCTCCTCCCCATATTTCCTAGGCTAGAGTGGTGCATTTTTACCTAACGCCTAACGGTTGACGCGTCCTTAATTCAAATAAACAAAAAATAGCGAAAAATAAAACACGCGAGCCCAATATTGGGGGGAGCTACGCAGATGGGGGTTGGGAGACGCTTACCCCCCTGAACGTCTAACGACGCCACTGACACATAACACAATCCGGATGGTAATTTGTTAAATAAAATGCTACTTCTTACCTGGACTTGCACCCAAGAAGGGTAGTTTCTCGTCAATAAAAAGTCCACATTCAGTTATTGAAACCCCCAGTTCCTTTTCTAGCTGGGCCTTTGCGAGAGGTTCATTTTGAATACCGTGTAGCATTGCCCTGTTACTGAAGTCACTATACAGAATGGAATGCACATTTCCACGACATGAAGTAGTTGCTCGCATGCGGCACACCCTCCCAAAACATGATGCTATCAGACGTTTTTTACGTTCGGTTAGCCACACTTTCGAATTAGATTGAAGAATCGTTGCTCTCTCCAATTGTAAACGTTCATTTGTATTTTTTTTTAGTGCAGATAAGAAAGACTCCTGTTTGGCAGCAATCTCTTCTTTGGACATTTCGTCTATATTCATTGCATTGCTCGCAGCAAGGAGTCCATAATCTTCATCAGGTCCCGTCTGTTGTCTTGACTTCTTGCTTTGTTCATGTGGAAATTCTAGTCTCCACTTTCTTGCGAGAGTAAGAGTCTGACTCTTTTCCTCCAAGAATTTCTTCACATGAACCCCTAAAACACAAATTATTTGCATGGTAAAAAAATGAATTTTTAAACAATTGCTAACATAAGTATGTTATGCGTTGTATACATACCAGGGCTATGTTCGTCTTGCATAGCTTTGTGTACCATTCGGAGATATTGTCCATCTGTGTTGTAAGAGACTACAGACGCTTCTACTCTTGCTTGGTATGAATCTCGATGTGAATAAAATATTCGTTTTCCTCCGATGAATTTGTTGACAATACTATTAAACTGCTCCGATGCATTATTGTCAACATCGTGGAGTAGACTTGCTGCATGTCAAATGATTATACTTCGCAAAATTTTTTGCAGCTCCCCAAAAATCTTGCACTCGGTCATTGCTGGTATGCGATTTGTCTCGTTTTCTTTTGGACCAGTACAAAAGTAGCCGCGATCGGTACAACCCGTGTGTTGACCAAAAACATGGTATATACCATTTTCAAAATCTCTTGTCAACTCACGGATTCTTTCATGAAGTTGTAGATCACTTTGTTGTGAACGATATTTGATTGCTTTTGTTATTGCTGTTCGGAGGCGCATTATTTGTGACTGTAGGAGAGTACGCATTGGAACCGGGTAACCTGACTTTGTTTGTTTAGTTAGATCTTGTATTTTATTGCAGTAGTTTCGTAGGATGTGGTTTCTGCATTCTATTTTTTCTACAATCAATTGACTGCCATAAGTCAACTGAGTCTCGCAGTCGTCGGTGCACACTTCTATCACCGTCGCCTGAGAGACAATAACATACATTGCATAAATTATTGACAATAGAAAATAGAAATTTTACGAAAATACATTTTCAGATTGTAAAACGAACTGACCGATAAGTTTGTTGAATTTGAGACCATATAATTTCACACTTTGTTTAAAGCCTTCGGAAATTATATCAGCTTCCATGCTGGTTGCGCTTTTCGTCCAATTCATGAAACATTCATGTTCACTAGGCTTTTCTCTTTTCCCTTTAGCTCTAGCGCACACAAGACAAAAACGATTTCGCACACCAATAAATAAGACTTTTCTTGTGCGGAAGCCTACGATAGATGCCTAGAAAAAAGTCACATTATTCTGAGTTATTATTAATTTTTGTCTGATATTTGAATAATAATGCGATAGTGTTATACATGCGCACTTACCAAACCAGATTGTGAGTCGTAGTTTGTCTTGTAGCTTCTTTTGCACCACATACCATCAGCTACTACAGTGCACATAGGAACACCATCCTCATCAACATTTCCTTCCTGTAAGGTGATTTCCATTTCCTGCTGTGCTGCCCTTTGCATGGAAAGCCATGCTGCGTCTTTGATTGCACCATGAACTTTTCTTGAATGTCTTGCATATGTCTTGCTCGACATGCAGTGTATATCCATGGCAGAAATGAACTCATTCATTTGAGAAAATCCACCACCTGAGGCAATTATTCCGTTTACGGCCGCATCATTGATAGACATGTACGACGTAGATTTAGATGGATTTTCGGAAGAAAATTTTGAAGTTACATTGCACATCCGGCATCGAAATGTCCATGACGATTTAAGACCTTCTTGTTTTTCTGATATGAAGTCCATATCCATGAAGCCACATCCGAATCCACCTGGATGTTTTTCTTGCTGGATTGATTGAAATAGGTACCCCATATCGACAATAGAGCGCCCTTTGAGTGAGTCATTATCAGCTTGTATTTCCTCTCTTGGCATAGTTTCGATCAGAAGCTGGTGCTCGGAAAGTGATCTGTTTCAGGAACCAGTTATCATCACTTTATGTACTACATTCAAAATAATGGTAAAACTTATATTATGTTTTTTTTTAAATATATTATAGATAAACACTTTTTTAATTATTTATATTTCAAACTTTTATTATAAAGTTTAATGTTTCGATACGACTGTGCGACGGAGCATACCATCACCTGAGGCAGACTGAAGTTCTCAAATTTGAGATTCTTGTTGAATTATTTTGCTACAACAACAATATAAAATATTTCAGGACTTCTCAGATGAGGATACGCACATTTGTATTGCAACGTTAGGAGTTTAAAATAATCGACAACGACTAGAGAAATTAGGGCGCTTCAGCCGGTTAGGTCATTTTGCCATATTGTAAGTTAATGAATTGAGTGTATGGTGTGTTTGATAATTATATTGTTTTCTAAGTTTAAATAATAAAATAAAAATAATGGAGATGATGAACACAGACTGGAAAAATTTATTAATTGTGTAATATTTCTGGCTGTGAAAGCATTAAGTTTGAAATAAGCACTGAATTACGTGTTATTTAATTTGTTAATTTGAGGAATGAGATTACTTTCAACTTTCAACCAATTGCCATGCGATACCAAATTTTAAATTAGTATTCGGTTTGGTAAATCGGTAATGTTTACAGGCAGTTTCAATCCACGTAATAAAAAAATTAAAAAATTGCAAAGAGAAAGAGTTTTTAAGTGTGTAAAGCACACTCAAAAGCATTGAAATCCACAAGAGCCAACATAATGTACCCTTCTATACACCGTAATTGCTTTCTTGCAAAGTATGACAATAATAAATTTGCACGAAATCTTTAGTAGGCCTAAGTATTCTTACCTTTCTTCAGCGATCATATTACTCCCATTCTCAAACGTTTGCACATTTTTATTATTCTTATGATATAATATGGGAGACACTGGCCATTCGCTGTGATGCTGCGAATCTCTCCGACCTTGATCATTTTTTCCCGTTGGGGTGGAATGTTGAATTCCGCTATACCATTAGAATAAAAAATAAAACATAACATATAGAAAAAGTTTAATAAAGAATAATTTATCAATACCGTAAAATATCTTGTATGGGCTATTATATCATAGTTGTAGTGTTATTTTCGCTAAATGTCTGATGTTTCATAAGGGTAATAGGACACATTTGGGCAGCTAGCAAATAGCTATTCGTTAGGTCAGGAAGCACCCCAACGTAGATAGATAGTACCTATATAACACATTGCATAACTATCAAGAAATTATATTATATTGGCAGCACTAGTCGTAGATTACCAATACTGTTTGTTACATGACCAGAACCAAATCACAATAATTGTAAATTTATAAATCATATTTTAAAAAAAATTAATTAAACTAGGAACACGCCAAAGTCGTTGTTAAACGAGTGAGTGAGCCTTGTTGAGTACCCGGTAACGTTTCCTCCTCCTATCTAGGCCTCCCTAGCCTATCATAGGCTAGAGTGGCGCATTATGGCCTTACAGTTGACGCGCCCTTATACCAAGTCAAAACCCTATCATGCATACCTTATATATCAATCAACTGAAAAGCAAAAGTTCCCGGGTACTCAACACATGACTCGCTCACTCGTCTAACAACGACTTTGGCGTTTTACTAGTAAAGTTGGCTAAGGCACCCTTATACCCGAAATGTGAAAGACCTGGGTTCAATTCCCTGGTCGTGAAAATTTTTGTAATTTCTAGATTATATTTAAAAAAATTATTAAACATGTTTTGAAATGCATATAACGCAGTGTAGTCTTATCATCTGTGACAATACTATGGTAAAACATAGCCAGTACGAAATATGTGTAAATATTGCAAGGTTTACTCAATCTCCGAGCGCAATTTGGGGGTACCTTGACGTGCCACATTCGATAAACCTTGGGCAGGGCATTTCACAGCCAGGCAAATAACAAACAAAAAATATTTTTTCAAAAACAAAAACCATTGTCGTTAAAATAATTCCTACTCATTGGCAGCCTATTTTTCAATTTATTATTTCTTGTGGGTTTAAATCGCAATGGATCTAGCTGATTTTGTTAGCAGTTCTCAGTAAACTCGTACCGGATGTCTGTTTAAAGTAATTTCAGCGCAATCTATTCAGCGATTCGGCTGATTTTCGAAGTACACACACACACATACCCACCCACTCACAGAATCACAGAAGAGCCGTTTGAGTTGAATGGAGACTCTCAGTCGCTTCGCTCCCTCGTTTAAAAATTGGTTATAGATAAGTTTATCAGTGGAGCATTTCCTGCCCTGCATTTCCTCTTCTGTGACTAATGTGTAAAGTCTCAAGCAACTTTAGTGTCAATAAGCCGTTTTCACTTTTCAGTCAGGATTACGGTGGCGGGATTCGAACCCGTGACCCTCCCGTAACGAATTTCACGCTTTATGCATGAACCACCACTATCGGTATACATATCACATCTGACATAAACTTGTACGGGGCCCAATTCACGAAAATTTTCATTTACTTACTAACAACAAAGCATATTTTTAGTCACAACTTCAAACCGCACGTAATGCACACATCACAAAGTTCAATATCACAAGGCGCCATCTCACCCACAGACTAAAACATTCACACGTGACTGCAGCGAATGCAGATCGCTATGAAAACGATACGGTGTAAATAATAACAAATACGATATGCGTTGCACCACATTTTCGACAAAACATAAATAATGCCTCGGAACTAATTCATTTTTCAAGACTGTTTACTTTGGAGTGCATGGGTTGGGTAGTTACTGAAACCAAGCGTCATCAAATATTATCTAGTCCATTAGCCTTGTATAAACAAAAGCAAATCTAAAATATAGATGGATTGGAATAGAGTTATTTATTATTTTCTTTATCTAGGGCCTAAAAGTACTTTTGTGTCCAATACAACCAGTATAAATACATGATTATTCTCACTCGCCTTCTACAACGATTCGTGAGACAATTTTAATTACTATGTTATCATTACACGCGACATATCTGATAAAAATAACACATTTTTGGCAGTATTTTTCAATAAACGTTATACATACTCGGTTGAGGGCGTGCTAGACTTTGCCACTCTTGGTCCTGGATAGTAATTATCAGTCACTGAAGATGTTCCTGACGATGTATTCAACGGAATTTTCCGAACTGTATCTGTGTGGGTAGTCTGTCTACTAGCACTTAGTACGCCAAGCTCTAACAATGTATGGCCTGGGGAAGGTACATCAGCAATATTTTTAGTAGGATCCAGACGGATACTAAAATAAAAGTAAAAACATTCAAAGTTAGGTCTATATATGTTTTGTATTCTAGATTATGAGAACTATTTAAATTCTAACTATGCATATGTCAATATTATAAAGGTGATACATACTTGGCAGTAGGTTCCACTCTAGGTGATTGGTAGTAAGATGTATAATAATCATCAACATCAACCACTGAAAATGGACCTGAAGACGTGTTCAACAAAATGCCGGGATCTGCGTCGCTGTGTGTAGGTCTTACAGTGATCGGTACGCCAAGCTCTAATGTATGGCCTGGGGAGGTACTTCGGCAATAGTTTTACTAGGATCCAGGTCGTTACTAAAATAAAATTCAAAGATTGAAAGTTATACAATTCTTCTACCGGTTCGAACAAGATAAAATAATTTGTATTATTTGTATACTCGCTCTCCGGTCGGTCTCATCTTTTCGACTATTTCTATAGTATGCTATATTTAGCTTCTTTTTCATAGCAATAATCAATCTTGGCGGAAACGCGATGTAAGCCTACATTCGTAAGGGGATTTCGTCATTTCAATAAGTAATCTCGCTCTTACAGCTACAATCTCTACAACGGCGGCTATGAGTATGATAATGTATAGCCTAAACATCATTTTGGTTTTGGATTCATAGTTCCTTGTGTGCAGTCCTACATCATGCGGTATTCACGCATGCCACGGGACTCGACGGTGCGATTTTTTTATGATTATCTACAACTAGAAACTATAGGAAAGAAACTTACCTCTCTGTCTTGTTTATGGTTTTTTTTTCTATCCTGCAGTCTTCTAACTTCAATCAACATAACAGGCGTCTTCTTTTTCCTCCTTTTTGCACTCAAACGTAACTTCGTCTTTTCCCCCTTCCTCTGATCCATCTTGACGACAATAGACCTATAGTCAATATAACGCACTTATCACACGCTTTGCATAAACGTAGTAATGAACGCTCCACTCCACCATAATATAATACAGCACGTGCTATCTGACAGCTGTAGGATGGCACTCTGAGGCCTCACACACTTATCATGACAGCCAGACCCACAGACTCGCTCTGGGGCCTGATAACTTCCCCCACCCCCTTCCCCCATCTTCAAGAATAACACAAACACGTATATTCACCAAACGATTATCAACGATAATTATAACGATAATCTATTGCCACGACTGGCTACGACATGTAGCAGAACCAGACTCTTTTTTTATGCATTCGTTTATACAAACCTTATAGTCGCTTCCGTTAGTGTAAGTGTATAATATGGTATGTAGAGATCAAATCGTATCAGAATGGCTGCCAGTTTAAAAACCGAAGAAGGCTATCTATTTCTACCACTATGTCTTTGCTGATAAAATGGAGGAATCCGTTCAAAGATTCGATTTTTAAAGGAAAATAAACAGCACGGTATCTCCACTAGCACTAAACATGTGCAGAGAACATTTTAAAATAGTATTGACTACTTACAACAAACGAGAACAAGAACAATAAATATATTTTATTTCGATATAGGGAAACTAAATAATAAGATAATTGGTGTCCTTTATGCATAGTTCCAGTGCTCCAAGGTCCAGGTCTCAAATCCCGGTTCTGGCATAGATTTTACGTCGGAAATTCCTTGTCCAGGCTTCTACGCGTAACAAGATACTGTTACTTACTTACTCTCTTGTCCGTGGATTTTTTCTGACCTGTAGTATTCAAGCAGAGCTTCTAATTTATAATTCAATGAAAAGGCATCTCATTTTTGCATTGAAACTTAACTTTGTCTTTTCCCTCTTCCTTTGATCCACCTTGACGTCAATAGTCGTAGATGGTCAAAATAACGCGCACATGCTTCATGAAGTAATCAACGCTTCGCGATACAGCACGTGTTATCTGACGGCTGACAGTTCGCTCGGCCTCTACCCGTTCCCCGTCCCCAAGACAACACAATCACACATTCACCTAACGATAATCACCGATAATGATTATGATAATCGTTGCCGCACTTGCAATATCTAGCAGAACCAGACCCTACATTAATTTATTCGTATATACAAACCTTATTCGTCTCCGTTATCGTAAGTGCATAAATATAATACGTGGAGACAATTCGTATCCGAAAGGCTGCCAGGGACTGTTTTAAAACCGAAAAAGGGGTCTTGATTTCTTCTATCGTGTTATTTGTGTATTCGCCGACAACATTGATGAATCCATCTTGTGAAACGTATCATCGTTATACTAGCTCTACCTATGTAAACAAATCATATATTTTAAAATTATTTCATCACAAAAATAAAAAAATTATAAATAATTACGAATATGATAAATGAGGTCCTTAGGGACAATTCTTCTTCCAATGCACAAGGTCCAGGGTTCAAATTCTTGTTTGTGCAGATACTTTTGGCGAGTGAAGTGCGCTACACACATTGCGAAGTCGTAAGTCGTAAAGGTCAATCAATATCAATCAATCTTGTTTTTGACAATCATCTCAGCAAGACCGTCAGTTTCATAAACTAAATGGGGGCACTTCATTTTTACAATTGTGATCGCCGATCAAATTGATTAATCCAGCCAAAGATTCGTTTTTTCAAAGGAAAATAAACAACATGGCATCACCACTTGCACTAAACACAATGCATAGAACATTTAAAAATAGTATAGACTACTTACAACAATCAAGAACAAGAACAATAAACATATTATTTTAATTTTGATAATAGTTGGTGGGGACAAAATAATATGATAAATGGTGTCCTTTATGCATAGTTCCAATCCAATGCTCCAAGGTCGTTGTCTCAAATCCCGGTTCTGGCATAGATTTTACGTCGGAAATTCCTTGGCCAGTTACATTGACTTCCTACGCGTAACAAGATACTGTCAGTTTACCTCCCCTCAAATTCCACAAAATACTCACTCGAACACGAAATCGTCTCACGACTTTTTCGCAGCGCCTTCGCCATCTAGCGGACTACAGTCGAAAGAAAAACCGCAAAACAATGCCTGGGAAATTGCTGTTTTTTCCTAAACGGTTGGCGATAGAACAATTCTGTTTACTGCGTTGAAAAGCAAATTCATCAATTCAGGGCGATAGAGTAAAGTTTTCTGAAATAAGAGTCTGGGGGTATTTTTTAAAGTTCCATGAAACAGCGCGTAAACAGTATAACATGTATAAATTTTCTGAAAATCCGGCACTTGAGGGCTCTATAGAAAACCTTCTCAATTGTATTGCTGAAGATTTCATGCCGATTGGTTGATTAACGGCCGAGAAAACAGCAATTTGCTGGAAGTCAACGTTATATTCAAAATACTGCCTATTTTCACATGTCCTACATTCTCTTAAGTTGTCATACACAGACGGAGTCAAAGTAATAGCAGGCATTTTGAACTAAATATGCAGCTTAACTTACTACTTGGTACTCACTGTGCATACTGTGTTATACTTCTACTCTGTATTAGTCAAATGAATAAAATTACTTACTTACTTACTTACTTACTTACTTACTTACTTACTTACTTACTTACTTACTTACCGTCCTCACTAGGGACTTACGAGACGACCGACATTATAGGTCCTGCAACGACAACCAACAGACCGACCAATAGCTCAGCAGCCTAGAGCACAGACCACATGGGGTTCGAGACCGAAGAGCATCACAGTTTAGTGTGTACTAGTGTACTAGTGCTGCACATCCTCAGTAACTGCCAAGTGTCCGAGCGCAGCAACATGCTTGCTCGCGCTTGACCACCCAGCTCCTGAATGGACACTATGGCATGAGGCCTGTTTGATAGGCCTAGCACTTGAACTGCTGTCATCGTGTACATGGATGACCATATGAATGTTGGTCTCATTATTTACTTTGGTCTGAGCACAACATTTGCCTTTTAATAATACCACATTGCTTTTGTTTAGGTCTTGACAGAAGGTAATTTTCTTCATAAACTGAAAAACAATTCTCTACCTTTGTTGAAGCTTGTTATAGCGGTCTCTCAGTGCATGGCCTTATAGTTTCTGATGTTACGTTTTAAATTCTCAAGATTAAATTTATTGAAGTGTTATCATTGAGTTCTGTTTAATTAGTGAAATTCACTTTCAGTTTTATGGATATAAAATTATCTGTATAGGGCAACAGATCCGAGGAAATTTGTCTTTTTTTGGTACTCGCCATGTCCGGCTTGAGTGGAATTGTGGATAACGTGTGCCAAATGTAACAATTTGCCATCAAAAATAGACAATGCGTCAGTACGATCACTTTCTTGAGTTAAGTGCACTTCCTTTTGTTGTTGAAAACGATGTTTTTTCTAGGTTTGCAAAACATAATATATTTTTTTTAACCTTTAATTTTTTTTTAAATTAACCTTTAGGCCCAGCATTGTGCTCGTCAGGCCTAGACTTTGTAGGCTGATAGGGCATCTATTTCATAAGCCTAGGCCTGGGTGACTTACCATCAATGCCGCATTCGGTAGAAACTGGGTCCCAATAGTGGTTTTTGAGCCTAGTATTTTTGTAATCATTGTGTTTTGGATTGTTAATAGGCTCAAATTGTTGCACGCTAATTATAAGACTTTTAATGGAATGTGAAGCTGACGAAGTGAAGATAATGAGGAACTGAGGAAGTAAAGATGAAAAACGTGGTGGTGAGTGTCGGAAATGTGAGAGTGGCCTAGTGGTTTGAAGATGATTTGGAGTTCAATCTTAGAAGGCGTCTTTTGTCTTCAGGTGAGACGAGACATCATACACCAAAGAAATTCTTTTTCACAATTCTCACATTTTATAACTCTTTGTTTGGCTACATTGATTGTGTCATTATCAAATTCCAACTCGACACCTTCTCGCGGTTTGGCCCGTGTTTAGGGGAGTTCACTCCCTGAAACTAATGGTGAGCTCTGGGTCGTCGTCGGGGAACCCCTTCCCTTTGACTACCTCCCCGACGGCGACGACAAAGACAACACGGACGGATGATGACACAGACGGAGACGACCACGACTTGGGGGAACCCCTGCCCTCCCCATATGCTTGTGGCTGGTTCTGACCAGCACAGGCCTGTCCACCCCTTGTCCCCCGCGTCATCCCTTACGTCCCTCCCTTCGTCTCGATTAGCCAAGTTGCATAAATATGAGACGTAAAGCAATATCCAATCCGATCAATTAACATGGTTGGTTATTGGTAGGCCTAGGTGTATCTGTGGTCATTAGGATAACGTCTATAGTTGCGTTCATAGTGCAATTGGTTTGAGAAAGATGTATATCTTCTCACACTCGCACATGTTCCATACCCGCATAAAAAGATAGATTTATGGCGTGATCAATAAAGAGTATTATAGTGTGGTATGTATCCTTGTGCCGTTATTGAGCTAAAAGTGCATTCTGGAACTTTGCACCTAATCATTGTCTCTTATCAATGTTGTTCTATTTGTCGTGACTAATTACTGAAGTACCAGCAATGACATATTGATTAATACTCAAAGCTCGGCAAATACCTGATATGAGTAAAAAGAACTAATGATGTCGGGCGGCGCACTTGAGACAATTATTGTGGTCCTGTTTGTTGATAACACATATCGTAAATACGCAGTCTATTGAATTTGAGTGAGAAATATAGGAGCTTGGAGGCTTAATCGCTTTCGGTGGAGACTAGCAAAGGACATAGTAATTTGTACACATGCTAAATTCAGTAAAAATAGGTAGCCCTAGGCTGACTAGGAAGTCATAGTTCGAATTGTACCGGGTACAGAGCAGCACAAGCCTTCGAGTTTGGGCATAAGGCAGTTAGCAAATTGAAATGCAGAGATGACTTCTATTCAGTTTTCTTCGTCATATACCACTTCGTCTGCTTCGTCTTCATCTTGCTGATTGCGTGGATTATCCTGGGATCTTGTGTCTAACTCAACAAGCAGAATTAGCAGATTCTTGAAGAAGGTGTGGTGTATCGGGGGAATGTAAGGCAAGAGATCGTGCATATTTTATTTTATTTTATTTATTTATTTAACGTCTATCCTATTCAGTTATAAAAACTGATTTACAAAGGAGGATAACTAAATAAATCTAATTACATAGATGCAGACACAACAATGAACTACATTTAAGTAAATATAAATAGTAATATTACAACAATGCATAAATACTCAACAAATTTGATAACAAATAAAAAGGATATTAAATGCAATTTATGAATGAATCGAATATATAAAAAGGGTGGGGAATGAAAGAAAAGAAAAAAAAAAGAAAAAGAAAAGAAAAGAAAAAAGGGGAAAAAAGGAAAGGAAAAAGTTAGAAGAAAAGAAAAGAAAAAAAGTAAAAAAGAAAAAAACATTAAAAAAGAAAAACGAAAAGAAAAAACTGATTTATTAGACGATCCCACTCAAACGAATATGAGGTTTGCCAAAAATCAGGAACAGCAAATCAGGGAGTAATCAATCTTTCGCGGAAGAAACCACCGAACGCGAATCTTCTTTCTTGTGTTCAACCGTCATTCTTGTGTTCAAATCTTGATAACAATTTAGTACAAAAGATCTTGACTCTAATATATAATTATATCAGATATATAATTATTTAAAATTGTTCAAGTCAAAAACTGATCACAGCAATGATACAGGACACCTAACTCAAGTTGCAAGTTCCACCAGTGGGCGGCAACCAGACAATCTAGGCAGAAAAATATCAATTGAAAATACATTGAATACATCAAAATCAAAGCAATAATGAACAAACAAAGAGAACAGCAAAATCAAAAATAAGAACATATGAAGATAAATTAACATTACATAAACACAGAGACAATGCCCCACAAATAAATAGTAAAAATCAATTCTTCTTTGTTCTTCGATTCATTATCATTGCTTCAATTTTACTTTATCTTTTTTGCTGCAGTTATCACACGGCTTACTGGGTACAGAGCTTCTTGGTTAACAGATCCTTATGATTGTAGCTGACCGCCTTTAGTAGATGTTTTTAAATTAACCTCACTGAACTTCATTTCAGCATTCATAGTTTCTTTAAAAAACAAACTTGTGGTGGATCCTCGGACAAACCTTAACCACCGAATGTTCAGCCAGCTGAAATTTTTGCCGATTACGGTTTTTTTTCTGATAAGTTCGACTCTTCTAAGCCAATCAAGACACAAGTTCCTCCCTCTTCATTTCAATCACTTTGACAATTTTGGGGTTTTTTTCTTTTCTATTTTCACTATTTCTCACCAATCACTTGTTACATTAATAGTTTTTTTCTTTCTATTGGCTGATTCTATTACGCCAAAATCTTCGTCATTGGGCAAAAATGAGTGAACAGATACCAGGAATTTGAAGTCAATCATATCTTCCGTAATATAATGCATTTTTTGGAGCCGACAAAATTAAGAATGTTACTTTGATTTATAAGATGCGACGACTATCAATTAGTATACACCACACAATATACTAAAAAGTTTTATTGAAATAACCATTTGGTTACTTACTTGTGCATAATGAAACCAGCATCAAATGCTAGCCCCACAGAAGTATTTTAGTGCTGTTTGTAGTGGCCGCTCAAATCCCTGACAAAAGTGCACGTTGTTCCACTGTTTGTGTGGAAACACGTGCACTTTTAGGAATTCAAATAGTAGCCTGTATGCGGCCTTCGTCCGCCTTGTCATCAGCACGTATACGATAGGATGTGACTGGAAAAGAGTTATCAGTGGTATAACATTGTGGTGCGGTGTGCGAGTTAGTATATGGGGCAACTAATCGAAATAGTAGGCATTAGATTTGTTTGTTAACATACAATTTCGTGAAGTGGCTGTGTCTTTCAGTACATCACTGTACTGCAGACCCAGAGTTCATCATATTATACAGATTATAGGTAAACCTGTCGATGAAGGAATTTATTTCAATGTTGGCTATATTTCTACGACATATGTTTTTTGTTTAGTGTGTATGAAAATATTTCTATTTTGGTTCTTTATATTTAAATTTGTGATACAAATAATCTTGTATAACAAAAACTAGGAAAACAATAAAGTCCCGCCGCGTTGTTGGATGAGCGAAATTGGTGCATTGAGCTGCCATGTGTTTTGCGAATTTTCTGTTGTTCTGTGGAAAAAACATTATAAATTGAAACTTTTTAAATTATTTAAATAAAATAAAAATTAACTTTATTTTTTTATTTTTTTAAAAATTAACTTTATTTTTTTATTTTTTTTAAAATTAATCGTAATTGTTTAAAAAAATCGTAAAATTGAAATTTTTATAAGAAATAATTTCTCGATTGCGCTCAAATTTAACAATAATATATTAATTCATAAATTTAAGGTTCTGCGAAAAAATCATTTCAATCGGATAAAGCATGTTGGTGTTATATGTCAAAGAATTGTTTAAAAAAGAAAAAACCCGTAAAATTTCGATTTTTATGATAAATATTTTTCAATTGCGCTCAAATTTCACAAGATATCTTAATTCATAAATAAAGGTTCTGTGCAAAAATCATTATGATCGGATAAAGCATGTAGGTGTTATAAGTCGAAGAAATGTTTAAAAAATCGAAAAAAAATCGTAAAATTGCGATTTTCATGAGAAAAATATTTCCGATTGCGCTCAAAAACGTGGCAGTTCTAAGTTCAGAGATTTCGAAGGCCTCCATAAAATTTCATCGCAATCTGTGACACTCCGGCTTCTTGCTCAGTGGGGAAAGGGGCGTGGCCGTCTGTCTGGTCGTACTTCCGTAGTTGTACAGCTGTTAGGCGCCACGTAATTCCTAAAAACTGGTTACCAACTAGTACTAGTATCAACAGTGGAATGACGAAGGACTAATAATGATACTAGAACACAAGATGTAAAGATCGGAAAGATTTATTGTCGGATAAGTGCCGACGTTCCGTAGGATGCATAACCACAAATAATAAAAACATAAAACAATAATACCAGCAGAGTACACAATTAGCTAACATAATACAAGGTCTGCCTCTCTAATGAGACTAAGGTTCGGCCACCACTGCACTTACCGGAAAATAAGCGTGGGGGGCAGGTTCTAGCCTGACGCGGCTAAATGCAAGTGGTCTCCGACACTTCAGCCCTCTTGACCAAATTAACAACATTTATGTCACAGAGTAGAAATATCACAGAAAAATAAAGGTAGGGCCTTTATAGGCTTAGGCCTAGACCACCTGGGTCTTCAGGTTAAAACATAGGATTACTGGTTTTGAGTTTAAGAAGGCTAATATTGTATGCATTGTGAGGGCTGTGACCTCACATCATGTTTTTTGTATAAATATGTTTTTAGTAGTCCACTAGCAATCGAACGAGTTGAAATGGCCGTGAAATGAGTGTACTATGTTGAAAGTAAGAGTATTCATAATAAATACAGAAATATACAGTCCCCCCCAAACCCCCATTGTTGTTTAAGAAAGCCTACCGGTTTAATCATTGTCCCAACACGCGCCAGATTTATCACGGTTTGCTTTGCTTCGCGTGTCAGCAACCAGCAGAAAAACAGGTTCAGACAACTATTTTATTACTTAGAAGCTTTCAACATGGACACAAAACAATCAGCTTTGGGTCAGCAAAGAGGAAATTTATAAAGCTACCATTTCAAGGATTCAACTTTTGTCAGTAGTCTCGACATAATCGCTGGTGTCCATAAGATACGCAGTAGACTTGAACATTAACTGAAACCTGGACAAGGTTTGATGAGGTCCAAACCAATCTAGAGTTGCACGATGAAAAACATAGACCATGAGTAGAGAGATCACCTTTGAACTCTGGTTCATGACCTTAAAGAGCAACTATGTCAGGCTTGTTAGAACCTAGACACACTTTAGTTGACCTGACGCCTCAAATGATACATTGGCCATCTCGCAGGCCCTAAGTAAGAGCTGAATTTAAACCTCTACCGTCTATAAAAGTTGCCTAGTTTTGACGGCTCTTATACAAAGTGGCTGACGTTTAGTGAAGCTTCAGAGCTATGGTTCACGACAACAACGATTGTGGCCATTATAGAAAAGTACTACTATCTGATATCTGTTCTAACAGGACAAGCAATTAGAATGGATTCAAAATTTCCTCTGACGGAGAGTAACTATCAACTGTGGCTTGGATATTATTGGAAAATCGGTATCAAAATAAAAGGCTGATAGCTCTCAAACCTCTTACAGGAGTTGATTGATATTAAATCGTACGAAAAGAATCTGCAAACGAATTGTTACAGATTTTATCACCACAGTGTCTAGTAATCTAATTGCTCTTAAGGCCCTTAGTATTGAAACACCTTTGGAGAAGTCGATATTGTTCAATCATTCACCAACGTTTTAGAATGTAATACACGCAAAAGAATGGAACTCACTCTCAATGATCAAGCATTCCATCATTGTAGTTTTCTCGCTTTCTTGAACACGAGGAGAACAGCTCTAGAAACGTTCAACCCTTCAGAACATTATTCTACAGATCGTAAGTTTCATTACTGCTGAGTCAAGGGAAGATTCATCCAAGCAATAGAAAGTCTATGCATACATTTCTAGGCCTTACAGACACAACTGTACCCTAAATGTCAGTATTGCAAGTGATCACATTCGTTGTATAAATGTGATGAGTTCAGGAACTTAGCCTAGCCCAGAAACAATATTGTGTAACCGAATAACAGGTTATGCTTCAACTGTCCTTCGCACTGGGCCTTTGTCAAGTCATGCACACTCAAAAGGTTGCCGAAAGTGTGGTAACAAACATCATACTCTGTTACAACATACACTCTTGAAAACGTGGTTCTTCTGACCATCGTTCAGAGAATTGTGCTAATATCCTCACCAATGATTGGCACACAGGATAATGTTCCAAGAGGGAGTTCAAACCAGTTTCAGAACGCATGCTGTACATTCAAGATATCCAATCACATGTTCTACTATCAACAGCAATAGTACTCATAAAGATTGTAATGGCAAGCTTCAAGGTGTAGAGCTTCTTTTGACAGTGGAAGTCAATCTACTTTTGTACTGAAGATTTAGTACAACGCTTATGATTGAAGAAACACAAGAACCCCCATTTCAATTTTTCAAATTCGAGGTATCAATACGTTAACCTCAGAATCAAAGCATTTATGTTGATGTTCAACTGCAATCCAAAGTATGCACTTCAATGCTAACTTGTCATGTTTTGGTTTGCAACGCATAACGGCCAGATGCCAGATATGTTGATTGAACAGGGGAAAAAAAAACAAAAAACAGGGTGGGGGGGGGAATATACCCCGACTCGATTTAGCTGACCCAACATTCTTCCACCAGGAAGGTTGATCGTTGATTAGGGGCCAGAACTCTTTTCCATCTCTTCTAAGGCCTGGACAACAGTCAGATTTAGAGAATAATTATCCTATTCCTACAGATACAGAGTTAGGGTTGGATCTGTCAGGACGTTTCCAACAAGTATGTGGCGATGCCTCTACTCATCTGTTACCGCACACTTCTTGGCAACAGATGACAGTCTAGATCGGCAACTGCAACAGTTTTCTGGAACTTGAGGAAGTCCACTCAAAGCCTAAGAAACCGTGTGACGAAGAACAAAAATGGTGAGCGACATTTCCAAGAAAACTATTGACAAGGAAATATAAAGGGAATGTGTAGTCAGGCTTTCCATTCCAGGCAGTCATGGACTCTGGTAACTCATTCGATCAGGAAGGGCACAAGCTACAGATTTCAACATTGGAAGGTCCGTCGGCTGCACAAACAACCAGAACTACGATTGAATACAACAAGTTTCTTTGAAATCGAAAAGCTAGGCCATATGGTACACGTGCAGACAGATTCGGTGTACATTCTGACAATGTATACTATCTCCCTCATGCCTGCTTTGTATTTAAGGCTTCCAGCACCCACAACCAAGACACGAGTTGTTTTTGACGCTTCAGCCAAAACTACGAACGGTAATCTTAAGGAATCCTGATGGTGGGTCGCTACTATTCACAAGACTTGTGGTCAATTCGTGGTACGGTTTAGAACACATCAAATTTCTTACAGCTGACATTGCTAAAATGTTCTCGTCAGTCAACGTAGAATCCACGGGACAACTCGTTCAAAAGATTCTATGGAGAACATCGCCTGAAGAATCTGTCAATGTTACGAGCTTACAACATTCACCTACGCGGCACAGCTTTAGCTCCCTTCTTGTCAACGACGATGCTTACAAGCAACTTGCCGAATAAGAAGCTAGAGCAGCTATCCTCAGCGCTGCAGAATCTATGCTAGACTTTTACTTGATGACTTGGCTCAGTGGCTGTTACATATCCAGGATGCTCTTCCAATTCAGATGCCATGACATGCTATTAAATAGTGGAGGATTCCCACTCAGAAAATGGTGTTCAAACTGTCCAATTCTTGAAGCAATACCTAGGTCAGAGACCCAGTTACCTCTTCAATTGATCGCACCGAACAGCGTTAAAACACTTGGTTTCTTGTGGATCCGAAGTCAGATAGTTTCTCGTACAAACAAAAAGCTCTTCATATTCAGCAACGATCAGTGTCCTGCCAACTAATGTTACAAAACGGAAGATTTCATCTCATTGCGTCGATATTTGATCCATTAGGTCTCGTCATCCCAATAGTGATTTTACATAAGATATTTCTACAGAAGTTATGGCGTCATAAACGACGTGGGATGAATCGACTACCACAAGAGTTATTGATGAATGAACAAGCTTCACCAACAACTTCCTTTTGTCAACAACATTGAAATGACCGATTAGTTTTTATGCCAAAGCACAATCATAGAACATACAGAATTCCGGGTTTCTCAGATGCATCAGAACGAGCGTATGGATCGTGTTTATATCTCAGGTCAGTCATGTTCAAATTGAAGTTAGTATTCATCTACTGTGCTCAAATCAAGAGTAGCACCTGTAAAAAAAGGTGAACTCTGCTCCGTTTAGAACTTTGTGGGCGCATTGTTACTAGCGCGAACTGGTACAAAAACACACTACCAATCTTGAACACTTAAGATTGACGCATACATCTTTTGGACGATTCACCATTGTTCTATCCTGGGTTATCCTCGTCCTTCAAACGATGGGAACCATTTGTTTGCGAACAGAGTTCCAATTCAAGAATACACTAATTTAAGGGATTGGCAACATGTAATTTTCCAAACACAATCCAGCCAGGATCTTATTGTCAAGAGGAAACTTGATCCTAAACACTTAAACAACTTGGAATAATATGGTGGCAACGGACCTGACTGCTACAGCAACCTACTCTATCGTTGGCCCTCCTCCGTCCCATCATTGAACAGTGACATTCATATCCGAAACGTAGAATTGGTCACACCATGTTATTACCAATACTGTAAACAACCGAGATTATTCCAAATACTCGTCACATCTCGAAACTGACACACGTAGTTTGCGTATTGTTTGCGATTCAACTTCAATTGTAAGAATTCCGATGTCAAGAGAGTCAGTTGTGCTATCTGCTGAGGAGCTGCAATCTGCTCTCAAAATTTGGCATTAAATGTGTGCAAAAAGATGTTTACCTTCGTGAAATTCAAGAGCTTCAAGACAACGGTCAGTTTCAAAAAAAGCTTACTGTTAATCTTCATCCATTTATTAGACGTTGAAAAGTCTGCGAGTCGGTGGAGACTAAATAATACAGAACTTCCATACGAATAACAAGCATCCACTTAGTCTGCCACCAAATCATTATCTTACTAAATTGTGATTGATCAATTCTGAAACATCTCAACTAAACTTCCTGGCTGGTCCGCATTGTATAACTGCATCCTTGCGCCAGCATAAGTGGATCCCCAGAGAAATCAAGTTATCAAGAAATTCATTCACAAATTTTTTACCTGTTTTCAAACTGAGTATCAACATCCAAAACGAATTGATGGGTCAATTACCTAAAGCCCGTTTTCAACCATCTCGTCCTTTTGTGAACACAGGAGTAGATTATGCTGGTCCTTTTTTCAATAAAGACTGGATCATTACGCCAGCAAACTACAATTAATCTAGTTGCAATATTTGTATGCTTTGCAGTAAAAGCTTAACACTTGGAACTAGTGAGTAACTTACGTACTGAAGCCTTTATGCAGCGTTAAGAAGTTTGAGAGGGAGGCAAGTGTCTACAACATTTACAGTGACGAATGGCTACGACTTTTGGGCTCAAACCGTAAGCTTCAAGAGTTGCGTAGGCTGTTGTCCTTACTCGTCGTTCTCGATCAGATCAAGGAATATGCTTCAAAAGACAATTTACGTGGTCACTTCATTCCACCCAGTGCACCACACTTTGGTTGGTCTCTGGGAAGCGCTGGCAGTGAGTCCATGAAATTTCATTGAAACGTGTGTAGGGACGGCTACATTTGACGTTTGAAGAATTATCTACTCTACTTTCCTCAAATTGAAGCATGTAATAATTCCCGTCCCTTACCGTTTTGTCAAACGATCCTATGATCCAACGTTTTTAAAAAAGTCCAGGTCATTTTCTCATTAGGCGCTACGTCCAATTATAGCCTACCTTGCGCCAGAACTTGCTTACACGTCTACAATCAACCAGTTATCACGTTTGGCACGAGTCCAACATATGCACCAGCAGTTGTGGAAATGTGGTCAAGGGACTACTCAACCGACTCACAGCAACGACAGAAATGGTCCACTTCCCACACAATCTACAACAGAATGGTGTGTGGCCTTGTTCGAGATGATCGTCTGCCCCTCTCCCAATGGAACTGGGTCGTAGAGCGCATCGGCCCAGGATTGATGGGCTTGTTTCGAGTTCGTCAACCTACGATTAGGTCGCAACGTGATGAGAGACAATTCGTCATTTTATTCCTCTCCCTACTCAATGTCTTATTAATACGTTCTTTGTATTTTGATCTCCAATCAACCGGGGGGAGTATGTTTTGAGTTTAGAAGGCCTAATATTGTTATGCATTGTGGGGCTGTGACCTCACATCCATGTTTTTGTTATAAAATATGGTTTTTAGTAGTCCTATCAACGACGAGTTTGAAAATGGACGTGAACTGATTGTACTATGTTTTGAAAGTAGTATTCAATAATAAAGAAATCTACAGTCCACATTTAAGAAACAAGCCCTACCAGTTTTAATCAACTGGGTTTACACTACCCAACATAGATTGTCCGAGAAGTGAAAATAATAATACAATTCATTGCAAGTTACACAAATCAATAATCGATAAGCGACAAATGCCTTGTTTAGGCTAGTACGCATGTCACCTAAAGAACTCGGCTACAAACATGACAAAGGTAATTATGTTTGCTAGGCCTGTGAGCGTACCATTAAATCAATAGGCCATATGGACCAACTGTACTTTCCGTTACTTTCAAAAACTATAATCGATAAGCAGACAAATACCTCGTAGGCTAGGTAAAGCCCCCATTCACACTATAAGAGACCGGCTACACAGACAAAGTCATTATGTTTGCTAGCCTGTGACTTCCTTTTAAATAAATAGGCCATATGGGCTCTCGGGAAATTGGGCCCTAAAAGGTAGGCCAAAAAAAAAATTTTGGTTAAAGCGTTCTTCTAATAGTCTAGTCTGGCACTAGGGAAAAAAAATGCCAGGGGGACTATATTAAAACCAAGCCTAAAAAAAAAGCCAACGTAAAACTGCCGACTAAAATAGGCTGGCCACCTCAAGCTATAGTAAAATTTAACCTGGCTTTTTTTAAACTAGTTATCAAATTTTAGTTTGGGGCCCAAAAGGGGTTTTTTCGATAACTGTTCATGGCCCTGTAGGGGCCAGGCCTTGGGGACTGTACAAAGTTCAAAAGGGAAAAGTCTAACTGGTATGGGGCTAAACACCCCGGGGCACAAATACCACGAGTAGGTGGAAATCCCAGCTTCCATCCTTTGAATCCAGGAAAATGTCACGAAAATTTTATTCTCTTCTCCTACCAGCAGGGGTTGAAGACTGAATCTTGGCAAAGTCGCCGTGCGTCTTCCCTGAGATATCCAACTGGCCCCAAAAAAAAGGTGAATCTACTTCCGTGTAAGTTCTGGTCCGTACTACGACCTAAAGAAATCAAAAGAATATCCCACAACACCATTACGAGCCGTCTATGGAGTGTGACCAAGCCAATGCATGTCCTAGCAAAGTTAGGATAGCAAAGCTATATTCAGATAGAAACTTACCCCAACAGGGGACTAGACGTGCAAAACTCCCACATCACCACACGAGGCGTCGAACCAAAGCCTTTCTCGTAGAAAGATGACTGTATTCGATGAGAATCTGGCTGGAAAGAACTTCAGTTCTCAACCGGAACAGCTGAACGCCCCTTGACATCCCACCGCCGTCGCAGGGTCTACTCCAAGCTCGGCTCACCGCCTACCATCCGCGTCGCGAGACAGGTGTGCCAACCAACACTTTCCCGCGGAATAGGAGCCAATTTAAATGGGTGTACAGAGCAAAATTCAGATCGGAGCAGTATGCTGTGAGTAGTTCTGGCAAACTACGCGCAACAGTATTAGTGATACCTAGAACCTTAATAGATGCCAGTCTATTAATTTTCTAGGTGTCACAAATCGGAGTATCGGTTTAGCCGGAATCGTGTGGACAAACAGACAAAAATACAAAAAAAAGAAAGAAAAAAAAAAAAAAACATTCCGGATTTTTTTCTCCAGTGTAGCAGAATGGAATCTTCGCTTTGCTCGCTACGCTCATCCAATAATACTGGGTACATGAATGGGCAGCAATGGAATATTGCCTACAAATACATTGATAAGGTTTAAATTCAATTACATTTATTTGTATAGTGAGCAATTGCTGCACTTGAGGGCATCGGGGAGCCGTGTAGAAAGCACCATCTACGTGGTACTCGTCCGCTTTGGTAACGACATCGCGTACCATGTGGTCGTTTGCAAACACCATAGAAATCGAGCCATCGTCACCTACAAGGGTAGCCTTGTAGAATGTCTGGTTGTCTAATGTTGTGCCATATTGGCGTTGGATATCAATGTTTTGCTCCAACATTTCCCCCAAATGTTGAAGGGATTGAGGATTGATCCGCCTCACCATCTTCCTTCAAGGCCTCGGTGAGCCTGCCACTGATATATAGGTGGTGAAGAGGGCACCTCCGGGATACATGCGTTCCTTAAAATATGGAAATATTTCAGTCAGCGGTCAACACAACATATTATATTATATGAACAAACTCCATGATATGACATTTTGTATGTAATTTATTTAACACCCTTGAAAATCCACAAGCGGACTAAGCTACTTTGACGAGAAGATGGCAGACAAAAACGCATCGTTTTCAGTTAATAATGCTTCCCTTGTTTTCATGTAAGCATGCAGGCTGGTAGAAAATGTTGAGTTTACTTTTTTTGTGTCAATTAGACACTTGAGCCACGTCCCATAGAAATCACCAAATGTGAGTTGTTCACTTTGGACATTTTTAGTGGCAATTTTTGCAGGAAGAAGTTCACAAGCTACTTCCTCAAGTTTTGCCCACTCAGCGTTACTCAAGTGCAGTTCTCTGTTTGAGCTAGCCATGTTTTGGCAAAACTCTTTTATTTCGATAAGACTTTGAATCATATCTAGTGTAGAATGCCAACGAGTTGGGACGTCCAACTTAGGTTTATGTAGTTTCAATGTTTTTAACATAACTACAATGTTGGGACTTCGTATTTTTTTCACAACATTCCTTGCCTTGCCAACAACGTTTGAAACACTAGCCGTTTTTAAAGTGTCATCCACCGCTAACTGTAATGTGTGTGCAGCACACCGGACAACTCTCAAAGTTACTGTAATTCCATGAAGTTCAATGGTTTCTATTTCATTTTCCACATCTAAGTCATCTTGACTTCTCTCATCAGTTTCCGTACCCACATTGTTATCATTTACAGCATTCTCTTCGCTTGTTACGGCTAACTCTCGTTCGTGTTCCTCCTCTGCAGCAATCATGTCTTTGACACTTTTCAGGGCCTTCAAATTCCAAATCGACTCCTTTTCGCGGTTTGGCCCGTGAATAGGGGAGTTTCACTCCCTGAAACTAATGGCGAGCTCTGGGTCGTCGTCAGGGAACCCCTTCCCTTTGACTACCTCCCCGACGGCGACGACAAAGACAACACGGACGGATGATGACACAGACGGAGACGACCACGACGTGGGGGAACCCCTGCCCTCCCCATATGCTTGTGGCTGGTTCTGACTAGCACAGGCCTGTCCACCCCTTGTCCCCCCGCGTCATCCCTTACGTCCCTCCCTTCGTCTCGATTAGCCAAGTTGCATAAATATGAGACGTAAAGCAACATCCAATCATCAATCATCAATTGACACTTTTCAACATATAGCCCCATTATCTGTAGTTATAGAGTACACTTGTTATGTACTTAATTTTTATGTTTTGACGTATATGTTGGACGTTGGGTAACGCTTTCGAGTGGGGTTCCCCACTCAAAATATAAATACAATCCTTGGAACCCTGATGCTCTAGACTCTAGAGCCCACTACAGATGTTTATAAAAATTGGTCAAAAGCTAGGCCCTTGTAACATTTATTTGTTATGAAAATAATAGGCCTAGGGCCTATGTATTTTTATTCAAAACACAACTTATCAGTTAGGCCTACCTAGCCTACAAATTAATTCTAGTTTTGGAGATATAAAAATTTTAATTGAATACTGTTGGGGCAAGAGATGAATGGGTGATACATGAAGATGAAAATGAAACTCTGGAGTGAATGGAGGACCATGTTTAAGATAACAAATGAGTGGACTGTAAAGGAAGGCCCTGGTTCAGCGATCCACGGACACAATAACACACACTTTGAATGGCAAATCACAAGTAAAAACACTGTATTTATTAATAACTTATCGAAAGTTAACAGAGAATAACACTAGACCATACGAATGGCCAATGGCATAAATATGAGACGTAAAGCAATATCCAATCAAATCAATCTTTAGTAGACTTGTTTATTTTAGTTTGAGAATTGTCAGACTTGGACTGAGTAAGCTCGAATGTCTGTGACCTCTTGTCAAGGAAATCGCATAATTCCTTAAGTGAAGGAAACTCTGAGTCTGCATGTTGTGTTGTTTCAAATTCCCGCCTGGTGTGTATGTCTAATCTGCCAAGGGTAAGTTGAATAAGTAAGAGTTCGTGAATTTCAACACTCAGATTGAGAGCCTTGATAGCATTTAGATTGCTTGTTACTTCGTTAACTAATTGGCGAAGATCGTGAGCCGAGTTTGCTCGCACATGTGGCAGATCGAGAAGAGCATTGATGTGTTTCTGAGATATTAATTTTTTGTTTTTATATCTTTTTAGAATCAAGTTCCATGCTATGGTATAGTTAGCAGACGACAAGGACAAATTCTTGATTAAATGTAGTGGATCATTACGTAATGAAGACAACAGATAATGGAATTTGTGAATGTCCGTAAGAGAAGTATTCTCATGTATGAGCGTGACGTAGGTGTCTTTGAATTGTGACCAAAGACTGTAATCACCTGAGAAGAATTGTGGTAAATTTATACCAGGAAGTTTGATCAGATTGTTATGAGTGCTAAGAAGCGACCCGTTGCCAGAACCATGACTTGATGGTGTATCAATAAGTACCATGGGTGGCGTGAGTATGTCATTAGATTTAGCATAAGCCTCAAAGTATAAAGTTTCAAAATCTGTTCTGTAGGTTTCATGATTCGAATCGTCATTTGTGTCTTCTATTTCAAGACGTGATTGTATTTCCTCGAACTGATCCCAAATAGAAATAAGAGTTTCTGACCTAACTCTGATTGCACTCAGATTTGAGTGGTTATTGACATCGTTTATAAACGTGTGTATGCGTGTAAGCCGAGCTTTGATTATTCCACGACGTTTAATTAAATCACTTCTCTCTTGCGCTTGCATGATGGAAGTTATTGAAGATCAATGAAAGTATAGTAATAGGCTATTATGAAGGTACAGCAGATAGCTTTTCTGAATTGTGATGATGTTGCCACTGGAAGACACGCGTCCGCCACTGGGTCTTGAAGATGTCCCGATGACGCCGTACTTCAGCTGCTGCTGGGGCCCGGCAACGTCGGTAGGCCTTGACGTTCAATTTGCGTTGTGAAGTCGCCGACGAAACGATTACTTGCAAAAGCCGATTTAAAGTTTTCCACGTGGAACCATGTTGATTGTATACGGCCCGGATGGGACCAAATTATGTTGGGGCAAGAGATGAATGGGTGATACATGAAGCTGAAAATGAAAATTTTGGAGTGAATGGAGGACCATGTTAAAGATAACAAATGAATGGACTGTAAATGAAGGCCCTGGCTCAGCGATCCACGGACACAATAACACACACTTTGAATGGCAAATCACAAGTAAGAACACTGTATTTATTAATAACTTATCGAAAGTTAACAGAGAATAACACTAGACCATACGAATGGCCGATGCAGTAAGTAATTTCAGTCTGATGATAAACATTGTTGAAAACAAAGAAACATAGCGTCCTTTTCAACACCAAAGAAATTGATACAAAAGTATTAGGATGGCGGTGAGCAATAAACAATGAAGTTAAAGTGCACAAATAGTACCAGGATGGCTGTGAACAACAAGGCAGTGCAAGTGTTGCATAAACAAATACCTACTACATAGAAATAATTACAAATAAATTAAAAAGTTTAAAATAAGATTGCCAGTAGGCAGCCTGCTAAATCACACTCTAATTATCATTTTCATCCTCATCCTCCTCCTCATCCGATACATAGCTGAGGGCTAACTGCACCAACTTCCATTCCACCTCCTTTCGCTTCTTTCCTTTCCTTACCCTATCAACAATATCCGCAATATAGCGGCCTAGTCTCTCTGACGAGTTACTGACATTGGCAGCTTGCCGTTCAGCAACGGCCTCACTCCGCTGCTTCATAAACGGCATTGTGATTGCAAAACCTTTTGCATATCATCACCTTTACTTCGTTTTTTTTAAATGGAACTCATCCGGCACGCAGCCCTTAGTAGTGGATCCACTTGAACCGAGGCTTGAGGCTACTGGAGAGGATGATATGCTTGCCTCGGAAGTATCAATTTGAATGGGTCTTTCCTTCCCGATTTGGTTAGTCGGGAAACACTCCCGTAGGTATAATTGTTATTATTTACTACAATTTAGAAATTTAAAAGTCCGCCCCAACCGGGAATCGAACCACGGATCTCCCGCATTCCAGACAGGTCTAGTGGTTAAGACGCATGTCTGGAATGCGAGAGATCCGTGGTTCGATTCCCGGTTGGGGCGGACTTTTTTAATTTCTGAATTGTAGTAAATAATTGAATGGGTCTATCTTCGGGGGAATGATTGGTGGGTGGAGATTTATGAGTAACCTTCATTGTCGTTTTTGCAACGATTGAAAATGGCAAGAGCACCAGCTTCCTTCATCCCTCCCGAGGTACCATCATAATTTATTTTTCAGTTTGGCTTGTGCATTTTATCCCAGGACTTAAGTTATAAAGGAACTTTAGGTCCAATTAATAGTTCATTGAACATTACCTTGCCAGTATTTACTGCAATCATAGATGTGGTACGCATATTCTGGGTGGACTTGCTGCGACGTCCTCTGGCAGACGCCCGCGATATCCTGCATGTAGACTGTTCAAGCTCCACGCAGACAATTGCGAATCGTTGTCGTCGCAAGGCGCGCCACGGTCGGCCCCCTCCACCACCGCGGTGACAGTGTCGGCCATCTCCACAGCCTCCGCAGTTCGTCGCGCGCGACCACGCGACGACGTACTCGCTACGGTCAACGGTGGCCAGTCGATCACGTCCTCTGGCGGTGCGGCGCCTGCAAGTGGCAAATCTGTACTTTCAACCACTTTAGAATGGATTAATTCCTCTTGAATTCTCTAATATTGCCTTACGGGGGGTTTACAACACCTTTTGGTTGATCTCGCAGCACATGCAAAATCAGCCATATACATGATTAACCTTACGGTCCATTTACGTGACCTAGCCAATATCCTACAGCAAGCAATAACTAGGTCGAGAAATTCCACCCCACCCATGTTGCTATTATAACTATATACCAGTTTTGGTCGAACAACATTAATGTGCTCTCGATCTTTCTTCGACCACCTTCGACACTTGTCGGTGAGATTTGAACCTTCTGCGGACGATGCTAGCACGACAGGTTTGTTATCATATCACTTTATTATTGATACTTGCCCATCTTTTCTTACTATCTCATCGATTGATCCTCTTCCATCCTTTGCCATTACTTTCTCACATTTAAGGTTAGCAGTTTTGAGTATTCTTGATTTTTTAAGGTCCCTGTGTCTTGGACAGACCGTTCCGAGTGCAAAATCAAGTAGGGGTACCGATGGAAAGTAACGATCAATGTAGATTGTTGTTCCAGCCGACAAGGTTGTAGCCAGTCTCACCACCCCTTCTGAAGGAAGAGGTGGAGGGACGGACTAAATCACGGAGCTCTTTAGAATCTAAATATCATTGGCGGTTGTAGCTGTCTCGAAGGCGTCCTCCCTGGACACGTATCTCACACACATATCTCACCCATGGATATCTTCTAGGAGGTTAAGACCCTCTCCAGTGTGATGTGTGTGGCGTAGCCCTAAATATTAAACTTGTTTAACTATCCTGTACTAAGTACAATAATGAAAGAAAAGAGGTTAAATTTAAATCTACACGGGCCTTTAAATTCCAACTCGACACCTTCTCGCGGTTTGGCCCGTGAATAGGGGAGTTTCACTCCCTGAAACTAATGGCGAGCTCTGGGTCGTCGTCGGGGAACCCTTCCCTTTGACTACCTCCCCGACGGCGACGACAAAGACAACACGGACGGATGATGACACAGACGGAGACGACCACGACGTGGGGGAACCCCTGCCCTCCCCATATGCTTGTGGCTGGTTCTGACCAGCACAGGCCTGTCCACCCCTTGTCCCCCCGCGTCATCCCTTACGTCCCTCCCTTCGTCTCGATTAGCCAAGTTGCATAAATATGAGACGTAAAGCAATATCCAATCAATCAATTAAATCTACACCCAAAGAAATGTTATCGCAAGATTCCAAAACACTAGATAATGTTTTTAATTTCTTGCACAATGTAAAGCTGTTTCACATGATTTAACAATTATTATAATTATGGCGACCACGGCACAATAACTTATGGGCACTGATAACTCTACTGTTGAGTGCCCTAAAACATCAGTTCTTGTCTTAGGATTTTGTTAACGGTGACTTTGGAGCCGTCCTGGCAACGAAGCACATTATAAATCATTGAGGTGAATGCATTTTTTGATGTGCTCCCAACGATCCTTGACATAATGTCTGCAATGTGTGGTATCCGCGTGTTTGCCGCCCAATACATTTGCGTGCGAGGAATTCCAAATTTTGCCATAAACATGCAAGTTCCAATATATTGTTCAAGTTTTTTGGATGAGCGTAGCGAGCAAAGCGAAGATTCCATTTCACTACACTGGAGAAAAAAATCCGGAATGTTTTTTGTATTTTTGTGAGGTTGAACAATCAAACGTAACCCCGATTTAAATTTTTTGGGGAGTTATGTGGTTCTGCCATTTATGCATCGATATTAACAAATCGAGAATAAAACTGTTAAGTCAAAAGATTTAGAATTCAAGAGAGATATTGGGGAATGTCACAATATTGTGACTCGTTTCCGTAGGAAAAACCTACGCATATATAAGAGAGGGATATAACTTTGGAAGATTGTTGAAAAAATCACGAAATGCGCGCACTGTAGCTACAGGTTGTTGTGCACCACAATAAGGGACACATTTCAAGATGCCCCGGGCCTTCCATTCGCTGTTAGTGAACGGATTCGTTTGTATTTTCCTCACCAGGTAGTGTGGTGGGGCCGACCTGTTTAGCCGTCGAAGAAGGCTGCTGTGATTTCCAACGAACTTCGCAAGTTGTTGAGCGCCAGTGTTGGCGCTTCTCCTCTGGTGAGCCCCAAGAGAGTTAACCATGCCTTGGTCTTCTAAGGCAGGCACCCTCTTGCGCCGAATAACAGAGGTGCTACCACGACTTCATCAGCACAAACTTTTTTCTTAAACTCCTCTACAAGACGTATGTACTTATCGTACTTACTCTTGATTCCCACAGTATCCCAGTCTTCGTCTTCGAAACGCACTGTTACATCTGCGATAATGAATGGCCTTCTTGGTATCAGTGAGCAGTGTTGTAAATTATCTAGATAAAATCCGTTATCTATTATCTAGATAAAATAAAGTTTATCCTATCTATATTTTTTATGTTTTTAGATAACATTCTTTTAGATAAAATAATAAACAATAATGTAGAATTAATTATAGTGATTGATTGATTGGATATTGCTTAACGTAATAATACAATCACTTTTTTTAAAGAAAAATATTTCTACTAGGCCTAGTTGTAATGTGCCTACCCGGGAAATGTCAACTTGACAAGTACGATAGACAAGAAAAATGTTGTTGGAAAAATCATAAATAAATAAAAACACATCAATCTCAATCATTTTTTATCTTTTATCTAAACAAATTTATCTAGATAATTATTTTTATCTATTATCTTTTATCTAGATACTTTTCTACACTTAATCTTTAATCTTATCTAGATAAATTTCTGGAGAATATCTTTATCTTTATCCAGATAAAAAATAAATTACCTAGTCACAACACTGTCAGTGAGGAACACTAAGTCAGGCCTCAAAAGAACATCGCCGTCGGCCCAGCTCTGCTCTTTGAAGCCGATCATAGTCTGCTTCCTTGACATGACCTTCTTGTGTACCTGGGCTCTAGCATGGTCATGTCTGGCCATTGTTCGCCTCTTAGTGAACGTGCAATTTCCAAGGACGTGGCTCAGACACTCAGCCATGTCTGGCAGTGGCCCGCATCTGCAACACGCGATGTCGGTGCGTTTGTAACCAGAATGGTTCAAAGTTACTCGGGTTGGCGTCATATTAGCCCGCATGCGGACGGGGGCAGGACACGTCTAGCTTAATTATTAGCTTATTTATTGTGGCGAGCGCTCGGCCTTCAGGAATAGACCTGATTTATCAAAGAAGGAGTGACCCTTCTTGTCATCGTCGGCAAAGATGTCCCCTATGCCTCTTAGGCGGCTCTACCATCCTAGCCAGTTCCCCCGTCTTTTACCCTTGAATAGATTAGGCCGTTAGGTGTGGAAGCGGGCAGGTGCAAGATTCTCTTGACTGCGTTATCTCTGTTATTTATCGTTATCTCCAGGTTATTGGGGACTTCACTCATTAGGCTTATTTGGAGGGCAGTGCTTAAAAACTGCTTTCATTCGAGACTCATCATCTTTATAACATGTTGGCCAGTAACAAAACTGTCTGCCTGGCGTGATCCATGCACTGGACACAACATTGACAGGTAAAACACACACATTCACACAAAAGTACGAGGGAGAGAGAGAGAGAGATCCTCCGACACGCAATCATATCTCTCAATCTTCCAAACTTTCCTATTGCCCCTGCGAAACTCTCAATACATCTCTCAGCTCTCGAGCTCCTACATCTCTTCGCCATGCGGAATTAAGGCTCATTAATTCTGATACCCGTATCCACCACAATGGCCCTCTCGATTCGGGAGCCTCTCCTTCTTCAACACTCCTAAGCCACCACTGCACCCCTCTCGATTCTATGGCCTCTCGTTCTTGCACGCTTCTAAAGTATGCCGCACGCAGGGCTTCATTGGTCTCTTCTGCATCAGCCATCCATTGCAGGATCCTGTGATTCAGAGCCCGAAAATATGATAATGGCAATGATTGTATTGCGTTTATTACTATATATTAGAAGGTCAAGACCTCCCCACCCCCCTAGAAAATAGATGTTTGTATATCCATCTCTTTATTTAAAACAAGCATATGGGTCGGTAGCAACAAGTCGGCCACCCACGTTGCAAACATTGGCTTGAGAGAAGCATCCCTGCAGACTCCCAGTCATATGTATTCGTTGTTTATCTTTTGTATTTAATGTTTTGTTAGATGAGCGGTCCTTCTGCGCCCCACCGGGCTGGGGCTGCCAGCGGGGCTCTCCCCGGCAGCCTTGTAGTTACCAGCTCGAGGAGCTTTATGTTGTTCGTGTTTCTTGCATTATATTTGTTCAGTTGGGCGTCCCGAGGGGCCTAGCCTCGGGTATGTCCATGGAGATTTGACTTGTTCTTTGTTTGTCAGTTTGGCTTTCCGAGGGGCCCATCCTTGGGTAAGCCAATAGACCATTCTTCCAATGGAACACCTCAGGTGAACCGACAGAGAACCGAGAGAGCTTTGCAGCCATCCTAATGTTCAACATAATAGTTAACACTCAGAGGCGATTAAAGATGAACCGGGGGTCCTTCACTGGTCACTTCGCAGCCATCTTTGCCAACATCTTGGCCACCCACATTGCATATGTGGGCATTGGACGAGACATCACTTCAGACTTCCTGTTGTATTTACGTTTTAAGATTTATCTTTTGTTAGATGAGCGGTTCTTCTGCGGGGCTAGCGGGGCTCTCCCCCACAAGGGGCTAGCCTTGTGGTCACCAGCTAGAGGGAATATTTGTTCGCCTCTTTGCCCCCAGAACTGCAATCGCAAACTGGGGGTCAGAGGTTTGGCAGATCATAACAATTTGAATTGAGACATGCTTCAACCTGCGTTAAGAGAGTTGTGAACTCCTCACTAGTGAGCACCGCATTCCCTGCAACTTGTTTCAAATGATACTTCATGGACTTGACACTTGCCTCCCACAAACCGCCGAAGTGTGGAGCATGTGGCGGAGTGAAGTGCCATTAAAGGTGCTCGCCAGCCGCATAGACAGTCATCTTGTTCTGGTGCTACTCGGAACGAAACAAGTCCGCAAGTTCCTTTAATTCTCTGTTGGCTCCCACAAAGTTGGTGGCATTGTCGGAGAATAAATTAATGCATTTACCTCGTCTTGCTGTAAACCGCTTGAGTGCAGCAATGAAAGCTTCTGAGATAAGACCTGTTACTAATTCAAGATGAATTGCCTTAGTGGCCATGCAAACGAATACGGCTATGTAACATTTGACTGTTGTCTTGCTACGTATCGATCGATCCTTGTTTGATGTGGAATGGGCCAACAAAATCTGTGCCAGTGTTCAGAAATGGTCTGCAAGGCTGTACCCGAGCTGATGGCAACTGCCCCATCAGTTGCTGAGTAGTTGATGCCTTGAGCTTGAAACACGTCAAACATTTGTGAATAATGGATTTGACTGCTTGCTTTGCTCTTGGGATCCAATAACGTTGCCTGAGTGATGCAATTAGGAGCTGTGGTCCAGCGTAGGCCTCTTGAGATGAAAATAGGCATGGGCTTAATCTGCTTACCTGTTTAAATAGAGTAGAACTGCTGCAATATGTTTACATTTTTCTGACTCGCCTGCTTTATATGTGCACTTGAATTGATTTATCTTTATCACTTGTTCCTCAAGAGTGATCGATCCTCTTATTTGGAGAGGGTCTTTGGTTAGCCCACTGGTTTGGAGGCACAGCGCCAACAACTCCATTGCCTCCTTGTCACGTTTCAGGAAACCGCAAGAAATTAGCAAGCCCCCATTTAACACGCATTCCCCCCTCCCTCAGATTACGTGATTTACTATTTCCTTGAAGATATTCACAAATATCGTCTATAAAAATGAATCTTTTGCACTGCAGATCTAATCCTTTTTTACTTGGATCTTCTTCCATTCTCAGAGCAAGTTTATGGCTTGCAACCTATGAGAAGACTGGACAAGTAAGAAGAACAATAATAATACTTAACTGTATGGTTTTTAAACACTTAAGAATAAAATACGACCAGCAATATTTATGATGATATTGCCTTATATTGCTATGAATATGCACTGCACCATACGCATGTTTACATCTTAATCCTTCTTAGACGGCCATGTTGGAAATACGCCCCCGCGACACTAGCGCAATCTCTAGGTGATTTAGAGTCCTCTATTGGAATCTAAATAACACGAGTCAAGCATTTGAGTTCCGTTGGATGTGTGATAAATACTCTTAATGTTCATTTTTAGCTTTTTTACTGGCTTTATAGATATCTGATGCGCGAGTAATCTTGACGATTAAATTATTTGCAACACAGGGAATAAAGTTTAGCTTGTTAACGAAGGTCTTCACGGGGTTTGCGGAAACAGCGTCGAGTTTGCAAGTCGGGAGGGATTTTATGTAATCTGAGGTATTCTCAAGTATATCAAGATGGCATTTTAAGATTTCTGTCACTTGCTTCATGTTTCCTTTCCATACATGTTTTAATATCATTAGTCACTTGACTAGCAGCCAACATAATAATCATCTCTGGTCTTCTTGTGATCGAGTTGGTGCCTTTTCTTTTCTTCAAACTCTTTGTCACAAATCCATTAAGGGTTATCTCAATCAGCCATTAGCAGTGTTTAGTGCCCCAAAATCTTTGACAAAGTTAGAACCATTGTCAGTAACCGTCTTGACTACTTTATTCTGTATCCAGTAATCCGTTAGTACGTCATTCATTGCTTCCGCTAATTCGCCGTACTATACTTCTCGAGAACCCTTCGTCAGGCTTACGCTGCCGATTTCCTCTCCATAGAAACTGCATCTATCCAATCTGCAGTTATCGCAATGAAGGAGCTAAATAAAGACGATTAATTGTAAATAAGGCAAAACAAACGTTGCATCGTTGAACAATGAACATGCTTGAAAATCATTTCAAACTCATCTAAAAAATAATCTAACTGTCCACTGAAAGGTCAACCAGGGCCATCAAATTCCAACTCGCAACTTTCTCGTGGTTTGGCCCGTGATTAGAGGAGCTTTTCTCCCTGAAACTAATGGCGAGCTCTGGGTCGTCGTCGGGGAACTTTCCCCTTCCCTTTTGAGTACCCCCCCCCCCCCCCGACGGCGACGACAATGACAACACGGACGGATGATGACACAGACGGAGACGACTACGACGTGGGGGAACCTTTGCCCTCCCCATACGCTTGTGGCTGGTTCTGACCAGCTCAGGCTTGTCCACCCCTTGTCCCCCCGCGTCATTCCTTACTTCCCTCCCTTTGTCTCTATTAGTCAAGTTGTATAAATATGAGACGTTAAGCAATATCCAATCAATCAATCTGAAGTCAACCAATACGAATGAGTGCACACCAACATGACAAAATGAAATATCCACTATCAAAAAATTCAATTTAAATATGAAAAAATCTAGTTAACAACATAATATTATTCTCTATCAATACTTGCCGGCAATACGCTGTCCAACAATCAGCGGTTGTACAAACGGACACCAATCACACACGCACACTTACCTAGCCATTCTATCCCAACCAACAAGTATTAAATTTGTGTAATTTTGCCCATTATGCATGGTTCTGTATACCTATGCTACGAAATGCAGTCTAATTTAATATAAAATGATACTGTGTATTTTTCTATGGCTATAGCAATAAAAAATATACAACAATATACTTTCTTGACATATCCCTGGGGTCTGGTTTCTGCACCAGAGTCTAGATAGTCTTGAATCCCCTATGATGGATCTGCTCAGCATTTGTCTTTCCCATTCTGTGGGTTCATCCCACTCTCCCCAAGGCAGGTC
Source organism: Sweltsa coloradensis (assembly GCA_024449915.1). Classification (NCBI taxonomy): domain Eukaryota; kingdom Metazoa; phylum Arthropoda; class Insecta; order Plecoptera; family Chloroperlidae; genus Sweltsa; species Sweltsa coloradensis. The sequence continues at coordinate 84,969 of JAMZAV010003730.1, read as the reverse complement.
CATGCCATAGACTCAGACCCTCAGCTAACTCAAGTGCATAATTATATGCCATGCTGAGCCCCGTTTCAATTAATCCAACGATCGTTCGGATATACTACCACTCTTGTGTTGCGTTTGTGTGTGAAGAGGGTAGGGGGAGAGACAAGGTTCTATAAAATGTGAATTTGCACGATTCCTACTCATACTGCCCCACTATAACCTGCTCATACACCACTTCTAGATTCCAATCTTATATCATATTGAAATTTAAACATTGTTTACGTAAAATATATAAAATGGTGAAGCAGAGAGAAGAAAAGACGCTAAATATAAGAATATAATGTTTGCCACTTACTTTTTAACTGTGCCTTTCCGAGCAAAACTATCCCCCATAGAGGTGCCATTGCTAGGTCCACCGGTGGCCTGCGCGACTGCCCTTAATTTCATTTGAGACTTCATTTCATTGTATATCTCGAGTATCTGGAAACATGATTTTGTGGCTAAGAGTTCAGTAATGTACGTAGAAACGGGTTTGTGTGGCTTAGAGTCCCTTCTAGTACCTGGAAACATGATTTTGTGGCGTAGAGTTCAGTCATGGTGGTAGAAACGGGTTTGTGTTGCTTAGAGTAGTAGAATGTCCTCAATACATGGACGAGAGGAATTATTCTAAACTAAAACCTAATTTAAAAGAAATTATATCTGATGAATCTAAGAATATAACAAATGTTTTAAAATATCTGAAATCAACAAAGCTGTATAATAGAATTAAAAAAATAGCACATCACTCTAAAAGAGAATACGGGCACTAATAACCTTAGTGTTGTGTGCCCTTTAACCTTAATAACTAACTAACTAATGCGTTGGCAACTCCTTCATACACATGCAGCAAAACTCGATATAATCGGGATATTCGTCATGTGCTTCCACATTACAAGGCGTGTACGTCGTCCATGGCTAACATCTCGTGAACCGGCGCAACCTCATCGACGTTGACTTTCAACTTCGATTTTGATGATGATGATGAGCGATGTGTCCATCCTTTTGGCCGTCGACTGGGGTAGCTATTTTTTGTAGAACTTGATTTAACAACCTCTTGCACATCACTCTAAAAGAGAATACGGGCACTAATAACCTTAGTGTTGTGTGCCCTTTAACCTTAATAACTAACTAACTAATGCGTTGGCAACTCCTTCATACACATGCAGCAAAACTCGATATAATCGGGATATTCGTCATGTGCTTCCACATTACAAGGCGTGTACGTCGTCCATGGCTAACATCTCGTGAACCGGCGCAACCTCATCGACGTTGACTTTCAACTTCGATTATGATGATGATGATGAGCGATGTGTCCATCCTTTTGGCCGTCGACTGGGGTAGCTATTTGTTGTAGAACTTGATTTAACAACCTCTTGCACATCACTCTAAAAGAGAACACGGGCACTAATAACCTTAGTGTTGTGTGCCCTTAAACCCTAATAACTAACTAACTAATGCGTTGGCAACTCCTTCATACACATGCAGCAAAACTCGATATAATCGGGATATTCGTCATGTGCTTCCACATTACAAGGCGTGTACGTCGTCCATGGCTAACATCTCATGAACCGGCGTAACCTCATCGACGTTGACTTTCAACTTCGATTATGATGATGATGATGAGCGATGTGTCCATCCTTTTGGCCGTCGACTGGGGTAGCTATTTGTTGTAGAACTTGATTTAACTACCTCTTGCACATCACTCTAAAAGAGAATACGGGCACTAATAACCTTAGTGTTGTGTGCCCTTAAACCTTAATAACTAACTAACTAATGCGTTGGCAACTCCTTCATACACATGCAGCAAAACTCGATATAATCGGGATATTCGTCATGTGCTTCCACATTACAAGGCGTGTACGTCGTCCATGGCTAACATCTCGTGAACCGGCGCAACCTCATCGACGTTGACTTTCAACTTCGATTATGATGATGATGATGAGCGATGTGTCCATCCTTTTGGCCGTCGACTGGGGTAGCTATTTGTTGTAGAACTTGATTTAACAACCTCTTGCACATCACTCTAAAAGAGAACACGGGCACTAATAACCTTAGTGTTGTGTGCCCTTAAACCCTAATAACTAACTAACTAACAACCTCTTGTTGTCTTCCAGGATCAAATTCCAACTCGCAACCTTCTCGTGGTTTGGCCCGTGATTATGTGAGTTTTAATACCTGAAACTAATGGCGAGCTCTGGGTCGTCGTCGGGGAACTTTCCCCTTCCCTTTGATTACCTCCCCGACGGCGACGACAATGACAACACGGTCGGATGATGACACAGACGGAGACGACCACGACGTGGGGGAACCCCTGCCCTCCCCAAATGCTTGTGGCTAGTTCTGACCAGCACAGGCCTATCCACCCCTTGTTCCCCCGCATCATCCCTTACGTTCCTCCCTTCGTCTCGATTAGCTTAGTTGCATGAGACGTAAAGCAATATCTAATCCAATCAACTTTTTAAGTATGGGGGTCTGGCATTAAGTTTGCCCCCTCCCCCCCCCCCACTTTTGATCTCGAATTTCTCTTGCAGCGAGTGAGCACGGACGATGGGATATCGAGCTTTATCAAGCAGTAACGAAACACAAACGATTAGCATAAAAATTTCGATTTTTGCAGATCGTGGGGGGGGGGGGGGGGCAAATTACTGGAACTCTTGAAGGTCCGACTTGGAAGTTGGAGACTCAAAACCCCTATTCTTGTAGCAAATAAACAGAAATTAGCTCAGACTCACCACTATGAAGTTCATATAAAAAATAAAAAAAAATCCATGAAGCATGTTGACTTGCTATTCATTATGACGACGTTGGCAACGGTTTCCTGATTATGATTATGATTTGGTAATTTGGCATTTTCTACATATGACAACTTTAGCATGTATACCTTTTCCCGATTTGGCTGTGTACAAATATATCGACCTTGGCAATTCTTTTCATGACAATGATTTGAAAAACACATTTAACCTTATTAACCGTATTTTACATTCATACATAGTTAACTAAATATCTTGGAGGCGCGAATAATCTTTGCCGTAGAAGCGCCCTAAAACTACTAATACTAATACTAATACCAACGTTTGGGTTGTTTCCTTTGTGTTGGATTACCCCTACCAGTCTGTACTCCTTGGTTCGGTCATCATCATACGTTGTCTGCAAACAACATAGACGATGGGTGAACGGTTGTACGTAAGATACTTTTCTAAGTGAGAGAATTGCATTTGTTGTTTAAAAACAAGATAGTACTGCATTAATCCACTTGTAAAATTTAAACTAGAAACATAAAAATGTTCCAGTGCTGGGAAAGTACAGAGGGGGGACAACTTGCAAGTAAAAACATCAGGCAGCACAAATGAAAACTAGGAATGTATTGATAATGAAACGATATCATTTCTGCTAAAATTCTTTCGATATCAAAAGACATTTCTGGAAAAAGATATATTTTTTTTTTTACAGAAATGGCAAAAGTAGGTTAATTTCACAACCAATCCATAGAGAAGGTATAGGGGTTTGAAGTGGAATCCAGGGGCAGCACTGTCGGTGGGCGTAACGTGCGTCATGGCCGGCTGGAGTAGCATTTGCCTCTGCCTTCATACAATCAATCAATTAAATGTTTTACGTACATAATTATATGCCCTGGGAGAATAAAAGTTCAAAATCAAGGCAAATTATCTTATTACCAGGTGGGTACTATTGACGTGCTGTTGCTTGACCTGATACGATTTTATATAACGGGTAAACAAATTGTTACATTCATCACCATCAAATTCCAACTAGCAACCTTCTCATGGTTTGGCCTGTGATTAGGGAAGTTTTTCTCCCTGAAACTGATGGCGAGCTCTGGGTCGTCGTCGGAGAACTTTCCCATTCCCTTTGACTACCTCCCCGACGGCGACGACAATCACAACACGGACGGATGATGACACAGACTGAGACGACCACGACGTGGGGGAACCCCTGCCCTCATATGCTTGTGGCTGGTTCAGACCAGCACAGGCCTGTCCACCCCTTGTCCCCCCGCGTCACCCCTTACGTTCCACCCCCTGGAAAGAAGTATACATGGTGATAACTTACACTTCTAGAAATTGTTTTATCTTGGAGGCGCGAATAATCTTAGCTGTTAAAGCGCCCTAAAACTACTAATACTAATACTTGAATTAGACAAACGGGCGTCTTAACACATTTGTATTCCTCCATTTGGCTTAGTAACAAATACTTCAGGATTTGTATAGGGCGATAGGGTGGCATCGATTATCTTACATTCGACCATTTGTTGGATATTATGCTTGTCTACCTCCTGCCTTGGGTACGACCTTTGAAAGAATGGTGTTGTGTCTGTGACGTCTAGTTTATAGACGTAATTTGTTACCCTCCCTGGTGTGTTCCAAAATACAGAGGAATGACCCAACAGCAAGTTCGACATTGAATATTTTTGCTCTGGAGTGACAGGTAATAAACCGAGGGCAGTCTCCACTCTTTGTGAGAACTTGTTGCCTTCAGCGTTCTTGGAAAGCATTGAACAAGACATGACAGTTTTAGTATTTGGATGATTACATCCTGTCCCCCCGCGTCACCCCTTACGTCCCTCCCTTCGTCTCGATTAGCCAAAGTGCATAAATAATAGACGTTAAGCAATATCCAATCAATCAATCATAAATTTACTAAAATATAAAATAGTCATCAAATAGAATGCGTATTTGATGTGAATCAATTGTAAAATTGAAGAGCGCACTTGCAAACATAAAAATCCTACCACACAACTGGTACAAAAATGTAAATCAACTGTACGTGCCCTCGCCTATTCTCATTCCGACCGTATACTATCAAAGATGATTTGTTTTGAGCGGCGTTTCATTTTCGCTCCGATGGAACAAGTTCAAATAGCTTCTCTCGATGAAAAGAATGCTAATTCAGTTCTTTATCGATTAGGCAATCACTTAGAGCGGTATCGCATTCCGCGCTCACAATCCGATGAATTATTTTGCTCGATGGAGTACGTTATTAATTGTGGTAATTGTCAATCGATTGAAGCCACTATATCTACTTCAAATGTTATATGTGAAAGAAAGCCTAGCCACAGCCACAAAATGTGTCCAACACTTAGCAATAAGAAATAGGCCTACAGTGCTAGGATAGGCCTACAGTGCTAGGGCCTAGCACAGGTTTAGGGCTTAGGCCTTGCACCATATGCTTTTACACGTATTATTAAGATTCACAGATGTAGGCCTACTTGACTGTTAAAAATAGGCCAATATTAATTCGATAACACTAAGGGAGAAATTAATTCACGTTCTTACCTTGCTTTGACAAGGGTGGTGCCGCCGCTTTTTTCGGATGTCCACACGTCTTTCAAATAAGAAGATACAAACAGGTTGTATCCTTCTTTATACAGTCGTTGGCTGCCTTCAACGCCAACATACTTAAAATATGCGTTCATATTGAACGAAGTCAATTTTTTAAAAGATTTTCACAATCTCGATCAAGACAGGGTAATCAAACCCCTACCACTAGTCGTAGTTTCTACTTTATATAAACGTTGCTATCCCCCCCCCCTTCCGCAACCACCACCACCCCGACTGTCAAGATAATTTATATATAGCCTGGTTGATTCATTTACAAAAATTAATGAAATCTTTATGGGAAGCTACCTGCTCTGCAGTGACATACCGCTGTGTAGATGGTGGTCTTTGAATGTGACCAATGAGCACTCTGTATCTCATCCCATGATGTGGCCGAGTAGTTTTCTGTAAAGTCTATCTGGAGCACGGCCACACCTGGTTCCAAGTAAGATTTTGCAGACTCGAATGCAGTGGCTTGAACTCGTTAATGAGACATGTGAGAGATAGAATTTGAATTTACTTTATATTTCAACTAGTGCTTGTTTGATTGTTCCTTGAATCGTACATAACCGTGGACGGTCCATCATGTCTTGCCATACTTTTCATGAAATGGGATTAAGCAGACATTCATCTTGAATTTAACTTTGAATGCATTCGCCATTTTCATTGTTGCAATCTTCACATTGTTATATTTTAATTTACATTGAACTTTTTTTTAAGCTTAGGCTTAATATGCATACTGTATGTTTGGGCTGTTGCCCTGAGAATATGGTAATTAACGGACTGTATAAATTGAACTTGCACTGCACTTACCCTAATTGTAGTGTGGGCGTGAGAAAGAAGTGCAGAGCGTGGGCGTGAGAAAGAAGTGCAGAGCGTGCAGACCACGTAACAGATAGTAAAAGTATGAAGAAGCTCGAGCTTAGAAGGAGGAGAGAAGAAAGAAATAAGAAATGTGCCTGGACGGCAGTCGAACCCAACAGCAGTAGCAACTGGAAGGCGAACGTAATGTGAGAGCGTAGAGAGTAGACTTGAAGTCGGACAAACTTGAGAACTTAGAAGCAATGAACAGAGAATACGAGAGAACTGTTCACTGTTTGCACTGATCACGGTTTGCACTGATAGAGGAGAATAAGTGATGTTTGAACAAGTCCCTGAACAGGGATGCAAACTTCACCCAGTGAGGGTAGACGGGCAACTGTCCCTACGAAGGTAGGCAGACAACTGTGTAGTACGAGTGTGCATGAGCAACTGACTGCGAGGTCTGATCTCGAGAGAAGAGATAACAGAACTAGTTATAAAGAGGGGTAAACACAGGGTAGGTAGAGATAGTAGGCCTACGTGGAATATAAACAAATATAGAAACTATACTATACACTAAGAACATTGGCGCGAACATACCGCCCACAAAAAATGAATGAAAATCATTTTTCTTAAACGAGAACAAACGACAAATAGATAACCAACAATATAAAACGAGGGAAACGATACGAGAACCTCTCTTCGCAGTTAAGCAGAAGGGAGGGTTACCAGTTTACCAAATGAATATGTGTGTAATAAAGTATCACCAGCAATTGGAATTATAAGTAGAATGAAGAGGTTTGTGACTGATCGAGAGAATGTTAAGGTTACTTGTAGATTCTTATATTCACTCTGTTATTGATTATTGCTTAGTGGTTTGGGCAGTAAGACCTTCTACTGAGTATATTGTACTCCAAAAGAGAATTGACCATCTGTTTGATTCATTTCCCTTAAGCCAAGATTTGCAGTCTGATTGTTTTACGATTGAGGAGAGGATGAAGTATAACGTGCTGGTAAATACATACAAAGTATTGAAAGATATGTTGTTAGGTATTCTACCCAATATTTTTAAAATTGTTGATAGTGATCTAGGGCGACGGTCGTCGCCCGGCAGACAAGCGATGCGATGCTTAGGCGACACCGAACTCCGGCCCTATATACACCTACAAGAGTTGGGGGGTTTTCAGCTATCTGCACACGCCGCCCCGAAAGAGTTACAATCTTGAAACTCGGTATATGACCTGGTATGTGGTCCATGACATACCAAAAAAAAAAATCAACCCGATCCGACAACTCGTTCTGTGTTAAAAAAGGCTCTCAACATCGTCAAATCCCTTAAGGCTGGCTGGTGGTTGGGTGGGTGGGTGGCTGGCTGGCTGGCTAGGAGTTCTCCGCGGAGATTTATTTAGCCTACAGAGAAAACGGTAAATCTTAGAACTATGAAACTTGGACCACACTTAGGTGTATTTCAGACGCAGTGCCTTTTGCTTTCAAAACCAAAATCGGGTAACAGGGACCGGAGAAAATCAAAATTTGGATGATAATCAAAACGCGTAATTACCAAGGCGTGGTAATTTGTACAAGCTTGAAATTAAACATGCTCTTAACCATTATAAATATCTTGCGTCCAAACACAAGGGGCTAAATTGGGGATGACCATGGGCCCAAAAATGACAAAAAAACATATCTGAACTTTAAGAAATGAATCATTCAAAGAAAACGCTACAACTAAGATGTTTCAAACGTGGAATACATTTTGATATCTCTCATTCTTTATCACTTTTGAATATGGAAAGCAAAATTGGTTAACGGGTACCGGAAAAAAACCAAAATTATCAAAAGTAGGTAATTCCGTACTCTTATGAATAATACGCTATACCGAGAAAACGGTTCATATTAGAACTTTGAAACTTGGGCCACACTCAGATGTACCTCATATAACAAAAACCGGGCAATTGGGACCGGGGAAAATTATAATCAAAATCAAAACGCGTTATTACTCAGGCGTAGTAATTTGTACAAGCTTGAAATTAAACATGCTCTTAACCATTATAAATATCAAGTGCTTATGCTAGTGCGTTGGTCTTGTTGTTAGCGTATCTGATTCCAATGCAGAAGGGCCAGGGTTCGATTCCCGCTAAAGTCAGAAGTTTTTTAACTTCTGATTTGGACTTAAGTCTATCAGTTCTTGTCTTAGGAGTTTGTAAACGGTGACTTTGGAGCCGTCCTAGCAAAATCAAAACGCGTAATTACTCAGGCGTAGTAATTTGTATACAAGCTTGAAATTAAACATTCTCTTAACCATTATAAATATCTAGTGCTTATGCTAGTGCGTTGGTCTTGTTGTTAGCGTATCTGCTTCCAATGCAGAAGGGCCAGGGTTCGATTCCCGATAAAGTCAGAAGTTTTTTAACTTCTGATTTGGACTTAAGTCTATCAGTTCTTGTCTTAGGAGTTTGTCATCAACTTACCAGTGGATACTTAATTCGTGTTCCTCATCAAGTTGCTCCTCGCTTTCATCATTGCTTGACCATTCATTTCTTGCTTTCTTTTTAGCAGGCTTCTGTTTAACAGCTAGGCCTACTTCCTCAGCTACCACGAGGGGGAACCCCTGCCCTCCCCATATGCTTGTGGCTGGTTCTGACCAGCTCAGGCCTGTCCACCCCTTGTCCCCCCGCGGCATCCCTTACGTCCCTCCCTTCGTCTCGATTAGGCAATATTCATAAATATGAGCGACCTATTTTTAGCAGATTCTCAGAAATCCATCTGTGAAGACTGGCTTTCTCTGCTCGCTAGCTGACCAAGTTCCCAACATGATGGCCAGTGCAGCAACCTTGTATGCACCTGTTGCCTTAGGGGAACAACATACGTGGGCTACACAACACCACAGACTTACATATTATTTATAATCGATTAACATTGAAGAAGCTGTAGGGCCGGTCCGTTACAGCACAGTGATAAATTGTTTTCCATCTAAAACAAAGTTGAAGTAATGAAGTTAAAATTATTCAACTATGATGTTTAGCAGTCACCCATCGATGTCGCTTGAATAGTCTGGCGAGAACTGGTGGATTCAATTTGGCACAATAATAAGTTGTTTTCCATCTAAAACAAAGTTGAAGTAATGAAGTCAGGGGCGGCTCGTGTATAGGTGCACAGGTGCGCGTGCACCCACAATTATCTGCGCCAACTAAATTCCAAATTTAAGGTTCGAAGCCAATCTCGTAATATTCCCAATAAATCGTTGGATTGTTTGTATGGATATTTCGGCCGGCCCAGAGCAAGGTATATTCGGCAGGAGTCATTCTGCAGTAAGTGATGCCGCTGGGGGCACTCTGAATGTGCTCACAGCTTTCCATCGTCGTCTTATGGGTGATCGTCAGAATCAGCCTCGGGTTATATTTTGCTTTTAAACGTCTGGTATAGCTGGGCTAGGTGCACGTGCACATGGGTCAAAACCAGTTATTTCCATTCAAAGGCATTGGTTTCGCTCGCCCGCATCCCCTAGATTTATGGTAGCGCTGATCCCAGCAGGGTGATGGTTTTCAACCTGTCATGAAACCTTTTCCAATCTATTGTGATCAAAATAATTTATTCATTGGACATTTTTTGAAGAATTTCAATTAATTAATAACGTGGTTCAAATATGTAGCCTGAGATAAGAAATGCGTTTTTTTGCTGTTTGTTTATGATCAAAACTGACCGATTTATAGACAATTGTTGTCATTGTGAGCTTTGTCAAATATCTACATTCAATAAAACAATGATCCGTATCTCGGTCAGTTCTGATCGTAGATACTCGGCAAAAAAACGCATTTCATAATTTGAGCTACATAATTTGAACCACGTTATTAGCCAATTGTAGTATTAAAAAAATGTACAATGAATAAATTTTTTATTTTTTTTATTATGTATTTTATTTATTATTTATTTATTTCAGGTATAAAATCCCAAGTTTGCTCACCTCTTATGCCGTCAATACCCGTCAAATACCCCTTTAATGGACAAAATCGACCTTCCCTGGATTCCCGCTGTTTCCTATCAGTATCAAGGTGTTAGGCTCCATTGTCATGGTGTCCTTGGAGGAGCTCGATGGAGTTTAGGTAGCTGGCGGCCAGCACCGGATACGTAAAATATATCGTTCACATCTTATCACATCACTCTGTTTTTTTAAAAACCATTTGATGGTATAAATTGTCTTTAGTATTGAGATAAAATAGTAACTCTTTATTTTCCATTGAAACTTTAAAGTTCATTTTCACGCTTTTTTGGGCAAAAGGTGGGGGGGGGGGGGGTTGTCCCACCCTCTCCTACCCCCTTGGATACGCCAATGCTGTTGACTGAGTCATCAAAGGGACAACTTGTCGTTCTTTGGGCAATAGTTAGGGGCAAGGGCTTTCTTTACTTGTAAATCTAGCGTTCGCATGTGGACTGGCGCCAACCTTGGACCCAAGGTCGAACCCCAGATCTCGGAATTGTCTCGTATAACGCAGGAGATTCATTTTGGCGTCGTCAAAGGGAAATGCGATTTGGAATTATGTTTTCATTACATATTTCCCATTCCTAAGCATCGAGTCATTAGAGAATTTAGATGGAACCATAATATTTTCATTTTATCGATGCTGAACTATTTCGTGTTCAGTTTATATACTAAGGTATACGTAAAGTTAGTCACCCCCGCCGGCGTGCGCAGAGATTTTGTAATGGGGGGGCCACAGCTCGCTGTACTGTGGCGGCGGATGGACAGGGTCTGGGGCTCAGCTCCAGCCGCCGAAGGCGAAACACTTTTGGGATTAAAGTTTTTGGGGAAGGGCTTAAAAACGTTTTTGAGAGTAAGAATGACTATTATTAACACATAATACCACAATATAAAACTATCTTAAAGTGAGATGATGAGAGAAAAAGGTTTTTGAAAAAAAATCATAAATGTAGGTTTTAGGGGTATCCAAAGTACGGCAATTGTTAAAAATCTTGTCGTAAAGGTCTTTTTTTTCATGAAACAGACTACTTATCTGCTAGATATTTAAATGTGTGTTACTTTAAATGAAATATATATCCAACACGAGTAAAATGCAAAAGAAATCATGTCATTATCTTGAACCAATAACATTTTAACCTAGTTAATGTAAAGTAATGTGCGTGAGCGAAATTTGGACGTCGCCAGACTTCAAGGCGTCGCGACGCTATTTTCCCTTCCGATATTGACAAAGTACCATCTTGATTAATTTTCTGTAGGGTGTGAGGAATCCAACGATGTATGCCACGTTTATTCACCTCAAGTGAGCCAAATCACGTGAATTTGGTGCCCTGGCTCAAGGCCTAATCGGCCATTTCGACACAGAATTGCCGCAGAAGCAGAAAAGCTGATAGCATGTCATACAGGCTTCCCCAGCGGTTTCCTACGTCTCTCGGCGGCATTTTTAACTGTTGCATTTTTAACTGTTACTTTGATAATATTTTCTTTAAATCTGGCGTACGCTATTTCTTGACAATACTTCGGGCTTTTGCAATTGTTGTGTGGCAGCCATCTTTTCTTTTGAGAGCTTCTCCACTGTGAGCTGCAAGCTATGAACTGCACACAGCACAATATTAACGTCAAGTTTCCGTTGTTGCATCCAGACCATCCATAGCCGTAACACCTTCCCGAACCTTTTCGGTGAATATCTCGTCATCGCGGTTATCATCAAGCTCGTCTCCACATCTATGTTAAGTACGTCTTGGGCCTCTTGGTCGAGGTACTCCCCAGTTTTAACCATATTGGCATCATTTTCGATGGTAAGGGAGTATACGTTTGCCATTGTAAGTTTAAATTTAGATAGCAGTTCCGCAAAAATGATTTTAACAATGTGTGCCCCGGTGTGCGAGCACTCCAGCTCTAGCATACCGAGACGTGCCACACAGTCAATTTTTAAACTGAACAACTTGCCATTTAGCAAGTCGCTATGTTCATGCCTCTTCGGGCCATCAAAGTCCAACTCAAAATCTTCTCGTGGTTTGGCCCGTGAGTAGGGGAGTTTCACTCCCTTAAACTAATGGCCAGCTCTGGGTCGTCGTCAGTGAGCTTTCCCATTCCCTTTGACTACCTCCGCGACGGCGACGACAATGACAACACGAACGGATGATGACACAGACGAAGTCGACCACGACGTGGGGGAACCCCATGGTACAAGGATATCTCTGTGTGGCTAGGTATGACACTGCGCATCTCCGCCGCGAGTGTGACGTCAGCCCGTTCTCGTTCATGTGAATCAGATAGCGCCCGGCAGTATAACGCCCAACGTGTTCATTGCTCCGCTCTGTATTTCTCAAGTTATTTGATGGATCGCGTCTGGGTTTTCAGTATACAAACATTATTGTGCTAGTACTAGTAACTAGTGAGTAGTGAGTGGCAGCTTACGTCATTTTTCCATCAGCAATTCACTGTAATGATTTTCATTAGAGCAACATCTCAACTATGCATATACATTCAACTTCCAAATCATAACAGATTCAAGTGCCGCATCTCATCAAGATCTCTCGGAGCAGTGTGTAATCAGTAGTCTTGGTGGAACAGTGTCGTGACCCTGGTCCAGATATTATCTTGCTCGTGAAAAGTTTGCTCAATTTTATGTCTAACATATATTTGCTTGAATGAAATTCTCTTTCATGTTTTATATTATATGTTTAATAGCATTTTATACATTATTGTTAGTAGGTCTAGTTTTTTGACGTATGGATGTTTAATGCAGTGGTTCTCAACCTTTTTTAGCCTAGTACCCCTAAAAGGCATAGCAAATCATCACGTACCCCCCCCCCCATAGTTTTCTTAATTATGATACATGAGGCTTTGACTATGACCAATCAAATGTATTTCAGTCATATTAAGAACAGGAAGGCATACATATTATATAATCTTGAAATTTGTTCAATGTTTCTTCTGTACCAGTACATTGTCTTTTATTTATATTGGTCTTTCATTGATTCAAAATAAAGAACATGCATACATACCGGTACATATACAATTGACACATTGTCATACTAGAAATGAGACTATTAATAGCTCGCATTGATTTTTACCAAATGTGAAAGTTGAGCCTGTTTTCTCGACATCAGTAGGGAAAATTAGGGTTCCAACATGCTTACGGACATTATTATGTCTCTTTCTGGGTCCTATCGGTTTCTGTGTTCTGTTTCGTCTTTCTCTGGGTCGTCGTCGGGGAACCCCTTCCCTTTGACTACCTCCCCGACGGCGACGACAACGACAACACGGACGGATGATGACACAGACGGAGACGACCACGACGTGGGGGAACCCCTGCCCTCCCCATACGCTTGTGGCTGGTTCTGACCAGCACAGGCCTGTCCTCCCCTTGTCCCCCGCGTCATCCCTTACGTCCCTCCCTTCGTCTCGATTAGCCAAGTTGCATAAATACGAGACGTTAAGCAATATCCAAGCAATCAATGGTCATATTTTCTTTTTGCTAATATAAAACGGACACAGGAATTCTGTACCCTTCGGAGCTGAAATGATTGATCCTCGGTCCATATATCAAGAGATTCATACGTTTTTTTTCTTCTGCTGCATGCGCATCTAGTAAGAGACGATACATAACTGATGCAGTTGTCTGAGGGATTGCCCAAGCCTTGGTTACACGAGTATCTTTCAGATTTGCCTCTGCGCTCGCCTCCGTTGTTATCCATGAATTTGCCATCACACGTTCTCCTAGGCCAAAAACTTGCACATTTGAATAAGATTAAAAGACGTCAATAATAAAGCGTGCCCATTTAACACTAGGTTTTACTACATAATATTTCTATTTAAGAAGACAAGATCTTCCACATGGTGAGGTGTTGGGCGTTCATGCCTACACGAAACAATGTTGTCAGCAGCTGAAAACTGGCGCTCGCTGGCCACCTCAGTCGCTGGGATAGAAAGAAAAACTCATTTCTAATTGGGAAAGAATCGGGTAATGCACAGCATATCTGCGCCACCATTGTAAAGTTTCACTTGAACGTGTAATTATCCCTGCATGCAGGTGGTTTTGAAGTTCCTTCTGGATTTTATTATAAACATACTCATTCAATACTCATCATTATTGAAACTGCAACATTACTATATAGTGTATCTGGCCATTTCCAGTGTTCAACACCAAACATCATCAATACTTTTTCTTGCCACTTGGAGCTTTCGGGTTTATTGTCAAGGATAACGCCTGGAAAAAATTCACCAATTCATGTCACCCCTTCATATCTGATTATCAATAACCTTTCTTTACATATACTTACTACCCCTCCCGTGTGCCTACTACTAGAGTCGCATCGTAGTATTCTGTAATCTTGAATTACCAGCTCCCTGTCACTAATGTCTTAAATTCATGGGTTTCTACAACTGCTATAATTACAGGCTTTTTATCAAATCCTAGCTTACAGACCTCATCAATCAATGTTGCTTATCAGACTCTTGAGCATTTCTTCTCCATCCTTCTCACCCTAACTTTACTCTAGTTGCTATATAACGCCAGGGCCTACATAGTTTATACGACTCTCTAGGCCCTACTTGTATTTTGTAACACTTGCTTGACTTCAAGATTTAAACCCAGTCGCTTGTTAGTTAAAACACAGTTTATGCATCTTAGATCAGCATCCCAAGCCCTGCAGTCGCTCCAGTTGTGGTCTCCAGCACATTCCAGGCAGTGCACCTTATTCCTACAGTCTATGTCCATATCCCGCACATTTATAACATCTGCGTACAAGTACATAATTCTTCACTCGACCCGTATGCCAAGTGAGGTACCGAGTACTTCCCGTACTTGGATAGATGCTCGAGTTGCCGTCTCCTATGAAAAGGAATCAAACAAAATGGTACTGAACAAGTTAGATCTCATGCAATTCAATGTTTAATTGAGTAGGCAGTAACTTAATGTCCACGATATTGACACGGAAAAGGCCATATCAAATTGTATAAATTGAAAGCAGGCCATATACTAATAGTACAGTATAGCAAAGCAATTAAAAACTACACTTACATAATAACATAATACTCGGTGGGAAACAAAATAAATGTGGGCTTATAGCATAACCCTACATAATTATCAAATTTGCAATTTCAATCTAACTATTCATAGGCCTATATACATAGCAGGATGTAACACAATTATGATGTAATTGTGATACTAATTATTTCCCCTGCCTTATACCACACGATACCCACCATCACTAGGGAGATAATGGGGGGATGAACTTCCACTTGATTTCTTTCATTACGGTTGCTTTTATCACATATTCTTCAAACTTTAGAATGTTGTTCGCACCGACGAAGTTTGTTTGGCATTATCGGAATATATTGTTCTTACCCTACCTCGACGGCTAGTAAACCTCTCGAAGGCCTGTAGAAACGCCTCAGTACTGAGGGAAGTGACTAGCTCGAGGTGTATTCCTCGGTAGACCGCGCACTGTAACACAACAATACATGCTATTTACCACCCTTCAAGTTAAGTGGTTCTGAGACTCGTTGCATAGTCGGGTAGGTTCATACAACGCATGTCTTCTTCCTCAATGTCATTTTGATTTTCAAGAATGTACCTGCTGTCCTCTTCTTCCACACTCTGAGAGATAGTTTTTTTTTTAACAATGACTGTTGAGTGGTAGTTTGCCTGGCCAGGAGCTACAACATTCGCACTGTTACTGGCTGTAATAATTCCAGTCCTTAGAATTCGCCTTAAGGCAAATGTGGCTGCCCTTGCATCAGTTGCATCATTGGAACCACTCAGAAGTCGAATAAAACTGAATGTGCTCTCAACAGGATCACTTGAAAAGTTGCGAGTCAAGACATAATAAAACCCACTGTTCAGCAAGTATTGGACGCATTTACATGAGGATGTAGATGTGAATACCATTGCCTCGCGAGTTTCTTTAGTGAAGCCTTTTAGCCCTGCTCTTCGTGAAGCAAGGCAACCTACTCGTGGTTTGGCCCGTGATGAGGGGAGTTTTTCTCCCGGAAACTAATGGCGAGCTCTGGGTCGTCGTCTGGGATCTTTCCCCTTCCCTTTGACTACCTCCCCGACGGCGACGACAATGACAACACGGACGGATGATGACACAGACGGAGACGACCACGACGTGGGGGAACCCCTGCCCTCCCCATACGCTTGTGGCTGGTTCTGACCAGCACAGGCTTGTCCACCCCTTGTCCCCCCGCGTCATCACTTACATCCCTCCCTTCGTCTCGATTAGCCAAGTTGCATAAATATGAGACGTTAAGCAATATCCAATAATATTAAAAAACGTTTCTGAAATGTAAAACAAGGTGTTAATAAACGTTTACTAAAATGTAAGTTAATATGTGTAGTTATAACCTCACAATAATGATGATGATAAATAGTGGTACAATAATAATAATATTACATATAATTGTCAACAAAATAGTGAAATTGGAGATTTAAATTTAATTTTAATTAGTCTTGTATAGCTTGGTAAAAGTTATTATTTCACTGTACATTAAAATCTCTTGCAGTATTGTTATTGTTTTTAATTTATTCCATCTTTCATTGTGATTGTTATTCATCTTTTTCCATCATTTATTTTCATCATCATCATTCGCCTAATGACTAATAATGACACAGACGGAGACGACCACGACGTGGGGGAACCCCTGCCCTCCCCATACGCTTGTGGCTGGTTCTGACCAGCACAGGCCTGTCCACCCTTTGTCCTCCCGCGTCATCCCTTACGTCCCACCCTTCGTCTCGATTAGCCAAGTTGCATAAATATGAGACGTTAAGCAATACCCAATCAATCAATCAATGAATTACATGTTTGGGATACTAAACTAATAATAATAACAAATTATTTGAAGCAAAATACACTTACCTAATGATACGAAACATGAACATAAACATAGGCTTGTGGAGACGTTCTTCTTCTGTTGTCATGAGTATCTCAAATCACAATTTCTTGAGATAATTCTTCACCATTCTGAAGTTGGTAGTGGTTTTGTGAAGGTAGCAGCCATATAGTAATGGCCTAGCCGGGATATTCGAAAGAATACACGATGCAGCGAACTTATGAATAAAGTTTCTAAACTATTGCAAATTTGCTACAGTTAAGAGATTAAGCTAAGAGGTTAAGCTTTAGCACCCCCAGAACTGCCTGGGCACGTTTTACAACTTTGTTCGTTTGCACCGAGTGTTTGTAATGACCAACCAAACGTCTACAAGTTTTAAGTAAGTCATTAACCTCTTTGTTGTTAAAAATGGCATCTTTGATCATTAATTGCAAAGAATGTGCTAGGCAAGGTGTGTGCAGACACACGATTGAAGCGTTTTTCTGTTCGATCCACGCGTCTTAATTAATTAATTGTGTGAACTTGGCGAGCAACGTTTGTGCAGTGTCTCGGATTTTGGCGTTAATAGCTTGTGATGACGCTAGTTCATGTAGAGTTTGCAGCAACTCTATGAACATTGAAGAGAACGGGTTGTCGAAATTGCCGTATATTTTTTTAAGCGCACTCTCTTTAGCCCACCAACGGGAAAAGGAGAGGCGGTTTCAGCCTGACACAAATATTATTGCTTAGGCATTAAATGATGTAAAGAAGGGGCTTTTATTTCGAAAGGTAGCAGAAAAACATGACATTGACTACTCAGTGTTCTATCGCCATGCCAAGGCTAGGCCAGGCCATTTCAAAGTAAATAATTATTTTTTAGTTTAGTTTTAGTACACTTACTTGGTATACAAATAAACAGTTTTATTGTTTCTTGTCATCCCAGGTGATAATTTGGCTTGTGTGCATTGAATTAACATTGGTGTTTCTAGCCACCCATGGATGTTTTGTATGTCGTAGATAGTGTATTGACATTGGCTCCCCAAGTTACCCCTGACACTCTTTTCAGTAAGAATAGTCTTTTATTACTTAATTGGCACATTCTGTCGATATGGCTAGACATCGTCATTTTCTTATCCATCATTACGCCAAGATAGATTGGGTCTGCAAACATGCATGCCATCGACGATTGTATCATATCCGTACGTGAGTAATTGGATGAGCGCAGCGAGCGTAGCGAGCGAAGCGAAGATTCCATTTCACTACACTGGAGAAAAAAATCCGGAATGTTTTTTTTTCCTTTCTTTCTGTATTTTTGTCTGTTTGTTAGCACGATTCCGGCTAAACCGATACTCCAATTGCGATGGAATTTTATGAGGCCTTCAAAATCTCTGAACTTAGAACTGCCACGTTTTTGAGCGCCATCGAAAAATTATTTCTCATAAAATCGCAATTTTACGATTTTTTTCGATTTTTTGAAAATTTATTTTACTTATAACATCTACATGCTTTATCCGATTTTAATAATTTTTTCACAGAACCTTAATTTTATTAATTTATATATTCGTGTGAAATTTGAGCGCAATCGAATAATTATTTCTTATAAAAATCCAAATTTTTTCTTTTTTTCTTTTTTTAAAATTACGATTAATTAAAAAAATTAAAATTTAAGTTTATTTTTTATTAAATTAAATTTAATTAAAAAAAATTTGAACTTAGTAATAATTTTTTCACAGAACAACAGAAAATCCGCATAACACATGGCAGCTCAATGCACCAATACGCTTATCCAACAACGCGGCGGGACTTAAGCGTTTTCCTAGTAATAATCAATATCTCAGTGAACTATGTCTAGTGACTTCTACCTAAGTTCCATCCTAGTACAAACGTAACATAGACCTACTTCTTGCAGCTAGGGTGTTTTGCTTGGAGACAACTGACAACCACAATTACTAGTAATGCAGTAGAACTATGCACAAGGCTAGACATACCTGGTAAAGCATCAGCATCAGAGCTACGTAGGGAAGCTACAGAGGAAAGGCGTGGTGGCACCTGCAACTCGATCAGAGTCTCTGTCCGATCCTCGGACTCGGAATCTGCGTCTCTCGCCGTCCAATTTTGTTTTGGCTCAACTTTTTGCTTCTGTACCCACGACCCATTTGGGTTTCCTCTTCCTCCAAATAGGATTGGTATGTACCATTTTGGGCCCCGTTAATCAACGACTTTTGCCGTCTACCTGTGAGAAAATAACCATGTGATACAACACTCTAAATAACAAGTTAAAATCCTTTTCATTTACGTCCCTCCCTACGTCTCGATTAGCCAAGTTGCATTAATATGAGACGTAAAGCAATATCCAATGCAATGCATTGTGTTCTAATTGGTCTGTAATGATTGTAAAATACATGGATATTGTAATATTTGCAAAAATGATGTATCATCACGATGAATCTCTCTACACATTTAAATCTCTAGCTCACATCCAACTATTACACATGTTGGAGTAAGTGTGCTACTAACATAATACGATTTTGAAGAATTGCAATACATTTAACGTGCAACATCGATATGACCTCGCCGCCCCGCACCTTTTGACTGCCATCTACACGGGCTACAGTTAGCGCAGCAGCAGCCTAGCCTCGCAGTCAGTCTGTTGTTCTTGACGCAGGCGGACGTGTTTTGCCTTCGCTCTTCGTTGTGTTCTTGTTCGGCCTACACAGTACGTGGCGTTGGCTTCTGTTTCTGCTGAATGTGGTCAGCTTAATGTCTGTTCTGTCCAGACTGATAGGTTTTGTACTTGAATTTGTGTTCGTCTCTGTTTTATGCTGTTTGCCTGTCAGTCAGTATCTTACTTTCTGTCATTTGTTTCCCTGTTTCGTCGACGTGCAACGTGGGAGCTCGGTTTCTGAATGTGGTTTCGTGTATCTCGAGTCGCCTGTGTCGGGATCTGTCTGGACCTGCTCCCTTACGGTGGTGTTTGCTACTACTTGACATGCCCTCGACCTCTCCGCCTTCTTCTGCTGCCTGACGGATAATTTTAGCACTTCCTCACCCTCGGACGAACAGTTTTCTTCGATTTTATTTTTGTTTTTGAATGCTTTCCAACTCAAGGATTAGTCTATTGGTTTTCTCTTCCTCCATTTTTAATCTATTTTCCATTTCACAAACCAATTTTCTTGCCATTTCTATTTCCCCTTTATTAGCTTTATCACTCTTTCCCATGCAACACATTTCTTACAACAATAATGACAACAACGAGAACTATATATGGACACTGATAACTCAACTGTTGAGTGCCCTTAAACAACACTAACTAGCTGTGAGCTCTTTGATCTTTGTTCTCTTTACTCCCCTTTGTTTTTTCTTTATAATTTATATCTGTCAAGCCTAGTATTATTTGAATAGCCTTTATGATATGATTTTTAATAACTTCTTCATTATTAGGGAAGACCGACAGAACGTACACTGAAAAATAAAAGTAGACTCGTATTAGTATATGGCTTAGTTTGGTAGCTTAACCCCAGGGTTGCCAGCAGAAAATATTTGCAATTACTTGTGGCAACCCTGAAGTAGCCTTCCATAAATCTTATGGAATGTGTGATTAATCATTTTTGAAGTAGCAAAACTTTCATTCAGTTATAATTTCTCATACAAATGCTTAAGTAAATTGAAAGGGCTACTAGAGTTGTTCCAAAGCAAGTAAGCAGATGCTAACGTCACCGGCGGGTGGATTACAGCCAATCAGCAGTCCCCGATGAAAAATACTTATCGCTCATTAGCCCGCCGCAACGCCGCGCATCTGCTTACTTGCTACGGATCAACTATAAATGCTAGAATCTGATAGTGAACCTAACTTAAGAACTAGATGGTTTCGAACAGTATTTCAAACTTGACCTTAAAGGCATTAAATCACAATGGATGAAGTATTTTTTTAATACAAGAAGGTGTACAAAAAATAAGAATGACGGACATTTTGGCAACTTTGGATGAGGCCTATACCCTATACAACGGTTTGTTTTGACGCGCGCCTGGGGGCATGTGACGCAGGTGGATGGGGACCTGCTGAGCTGACAAAGCCGGCCGGGCGAGGGTAGACACTCGTTTAGAACACGTGTTGTATTTAGTAAGGGGTTGACATTCTGTGTGGATGGAGTGTTCGCAGATTTGTTCTAGCACAGTGACAGCTCAACAAGTGTTTTTGTACTAATTTAATTAATGTGATAGTGAATAGCATTACATGTCGAGATATGTGAAGAGTACGGATATGGCTCAGTGACATGAGTTAACAAACATACCTATATAGTTGAAGTGTGGATTTTGTCTTCTTATAGGTTCTAGTTGTTTTTTAAGTTAGTGATAAGTGAGTCATACAAAGAGACGGCAAACATACCGAATAATTCTTAGTTTTATAAATAATTAATTTGTGACGCGTGAGTGATAAAGAAATCTTTAAAGTCGAATCACTTTAGTCAAAGTAGTCCACAGTACTCCCGTATGCGACTTTAAATCCTATATATCGTTGGTCTTTACACGTGGAGAGTAACAAAACTGTTGCCAAGCAGTGTTGAGGGAATGAATGTTAATAATATGCTCGAACCCATCATGGATAGTAATACAATCGAAATTAGCACGCAAATTTGTGATTTTTTCCTATTCGTGACAATAAGCACTCTGTGTCGGTATCCATTGATGTACATTCATTACAACTACACTATTTAAGATCACCTTTCCTGCCACTAAACTGTTTTATCCAGGCTTCTTTTTCTTAATTTTTCTTGAGATTTTCCCTCTGTTCACTTTCTGTGTATGAAGGCTCGAAAATGAAGGGAGCTAATCCTAACATCGTGTACATAGAACAAACACTTTTCAACTGACCCGTCCCGTGCCCGATGGTATTGAATGGGCGGGCAGTGAGCGGCCACATTCAGTCTAGTCGGTCGGTAGCGAAGCTCTGTACCATCCAGCTACGTCACGGGTGGTGACGTCACGCACTATACAATTTCCACAATATTGGTCGTACCATGTTTAAATATTGACCGATTTCGTTCATTTTTTTTTCTAAATTCCTAAAATAAATTTAGGTTTAACATAAGTAAGCAACAAGTCAATGTGAGAGTATGGCTTTAAACTGGCTTTGTAATATTCACAAATTATCAGACTAATTATTCCTACAATGCTTACCAATGATTATTGCAATTTTTACAGGGTCCAACTTTTGTTTGGCTGGGGTATTATATTATTATTATGTAATATACAAAAGTATGTAGTATTTGGTTGGATCCCTGGTCCGGGATCCTAGGTAACGAATAAGCACACAAATGTGCAAAATCAGCATGCGAAAAGGACAGCATAGACTGTCAGCTAATCATACCTTCAGATTTAAAATCATTTTGTAAACAAAAGCTAATAGAGCAATGGCAATATTCCTGGTATAAGATAGAAAACAATAAATTGCGCCAAATCAAGAATAGCACGGCAGTCTGGATCTCTTCACGTCGCTCCTCTCGCCGTGAAGAAGTGGTTCCGGCTCGTTTAAGAATCGGGCACACATACCTCGCTCACGGATATCTTCTAAGAGGTGAAGACCCTCCCATTTGTGATGAGTGTGGCGAAGTTTCAACTATTATGAACATGATAAGGGGAGTTTTACTCCCTGAAACTAATGGCAAGCTCTGGGTCGTCGTTGGGAAACTTTCCCCTTCCCTTTGACTACCTCCCCGACGACGACGACAATGACAACACGGACGGATGATGACACAGACGGAGACGACCACGACGTGGGGGAACCCCTGCCCTCCCCATACTCATGTACTCGCATGTATGGCTGGTTCTGACCAGCACAGGCCTGTCCACCCCTTGTCCCCCCGCGTCACCCCTTACGTCCCTCCCTTCGTCTCGATAAACCAAAGTGCATAAATATGAGATGTTAAGCAAAATCCAATAATCCAATATCCAAAAAATTGGAACCGACTTCGGTCCGGTTTCGGATACTTTGAATCGCGCGCAAACCTCGACTACACGCGCGGAGCGCGGTATGATGCTTGTGGTGTGCGCACCAGAAACTGCGCAGAGCTCTAGGAGGCTTTGCTTGAGTCGACACTGCTACGTTAATCTTTCCTTACGAGTTTGACGACCATTGTTCGACTATCGATATAAAACACATCATACTACCTCGAGACTGAAGGTATGTTTATGTTTCTGTCCACACTGCCAACGACTGAAGTTACGCTATTTTGTAATATTATTGGTCTAGGAGCCTTTAGTTTCTCACTTTCGTATTATTCGAGGCAATTAGTTTGCCTTATGTGCGTGTTAGTATTATTTGCAGGTGCATCGCAATCGAAATAGGACGTGTTGTGTTGTTGACTACAAATCGTTGTGACTGATTTAGCGTTTAACCCTACTTTTGCGTTGAACAGTCGCTTTTTTCATCTGGCTTAGGGTCTACGGTACGTTTCATTGTTTTGATTACTAGTTACAAGTTATTACTCAATTTACGATTGAAAGAACCGAAATAATATATTAGTATTCGCACATCTTAATTCCTAATTAATTTCAGTATGGAATTAGATTCAGCACAAGAGTTCAGGGTTTACATAGGTAGGCCTAAAGGTATTGATTGCATGCTTACCCATGTTGCGGATTCTTGAATTTGTATTTGGTCGGGAGTGTTGGTCTGAGAGGTATGACCACTAGTGGCACATGTTGTAGATTTTTGCCACCAGCCTCCGAGATTGCCTGGAGGTTTGCCTCCAACAGTGTTGACATTGCTAAAACAATAAAAGAAATGGATTTTACAATCACATTTCAAAATTAGTTTAGCAAATAGCAATCGAAAAAAATAACGGTACATCCTAAGCAGCAATAGGACATGAGAACTGAAGGTGGAACTCTTGATAGCATACCTATAGACTATGTACTACATAATATATGAGCATGATTTTAGAAAATTGGGGGAGGAGTAACATAATGTGAAAAATCTTTCATTGGACAAATACATGGTATCTGCATAACACAATTCTATGTAAAGATAGATAGATAAATAGATAGATAGATAGATAGATAGATAGATAGATAGATAGATAGATATATAGATAGATAGATAGATAGATAGATAGATAGATAGATAGATAATCGTCTTTTATTAAGGCCAGCTAAACCTTTTCTTCCACCCAACCTTAAATATAAATACATTTTAAGATTGCTAATTTGTTAATAACAATTTTGAATTAATAATACAATATTTGATAAAATAGCATTAATTTACATTTTTAAAGTGCATAAACTATACATATTACACATTTATACTCTCATTCATACCATTATTAAAATTGTGCACAGAAGCTAAAATCAAGAAAAAGCATATTATTGTGAGTTTAAACATATTGTGCATGTTGTTATTTGTCAGTATTCCCATAGCATTTTGTGAAATATAATTCATGAATTTTATTCCTAAAGATATAACTATTGATATGGGTGTCCCTGATGTTTGACGGTAGACGGATAGTGCAATGAATAATTCACATTTTAATTCTAATAACTAATGATATTAATATCTAGGATGATTGTGCCATCTGGTGTGTAGAGATGTCCGCACTGGATAAGATAACCCAATCCTTTGCTTCTGAGCTACTTTTTGCTCAATGCGCTTGTAGCATTCACATTCTTTATCCCTCACTTTGTGGTTTTCATTTAATTGTAAACCATATCTGTTATTTGCTTGTATGCAGTTAATGCAGCTAGCAGAGTCTGATGTACAGTCTGGGTATTTATGGTAACCGCCGCAGTAGCCGCATGCAAATCCATTTTAACAGTTCGTCATTGTGTGGTCATATCGGCAGCATTTAAAACACCCTATCACATGTACATACCTTACATACATTCCACCCTATTTTAATTCTATCACTCACGTCTTCTTTAGTTTCCTTGTCCACTTCAAATATTATAGTAACTGTTCTTTTGTTGTAGTTTTTCTTGACATGTACAATTTTCATGCAGAAGTTTTTTTGGTTGTTACTTATGGTGTTAAGTCCGTTTTGTTTGCATATTTCCTTTACCCAGTTTTTATTTTTTCTTAGTTCATCCTCTTTGCTATCCCCAATAGCCATTATTTTAACCGTACTTTTTATATTTGGTTTTGTAATGTTGTAGTCGTTCCCAAGCTTAACAGTTGTCTCGTTTTGAAGAGCCTGTTAGCCTTCTCTGCTGTCACAGACTATCACCACTCCCCCATCTCTGATTTCTTAAACTTAAGTCACTCCTATTCCTATTTCACTAGGGTTTACTGCCTTTTTTACTTCTTCTATTGTTTTCTTGCTATCTTGTGCGGCGTGTGATTTAGGTTTGACTATTACAGCCTATTTCGAGCGTTTTGGTATTTTGGACTCGATTCACAATCGCGCTGCAAGTTGAGTTCGTGTTCTCTGTTGATCCGCCGCACCCGCCTCCTTGTTCCAATCGACCTATCTTGCCGTATCGATCAGTCGAAGTATCCGCTCGCAATTGTTAGCATCTTTTTGACATATCGATTCGCCACCATGCATCGCAGCTATTTGAGGGACTACCTTAGCCTCACTTTTACCTTGTATTATGTTTTGAAGTAATGTTATTATCTCTGCTTGGATATTTAATCGTTTTGTCATTTCGGTATTTACCTTTTCCTTTTCTTCTGCTATATTCTATGTTAGTTCTACTTTGATCGTGAGTTCTTTACATTTGCACGTGTATCGAAGCTCTGGGTTTGGGCCAAGGCCTAGCTCTCCAAAGCCAACAGTTTTTCTGAACAGCGAGTGTTAGCCTTTTGATCAGCACCTCTTTTTTTTTACCCTCTTTATTTAAGCCTATTCTAACTCCTTTTTACTCATATTTTTTTTAAACTTGATACTACCGGTACCGTCTTTTATAACTAACACCACATCTTCCGCCATCCTTCATACGCAGAAACACATAAAACGAGATAATCCACATCTTAACAATTTGAACCAGAAGACCTGTCTTTTTCATAGCATTCTTGGAGCCCTGACTCATTTGTGTTGTTTATGATATACATGTTTTGTTTTTCACCTAAAATTCATCAAAATACTTTTTTAAATCAACATTATCCATCTCACCTATTCATAGAAAATGCAGACAACGAAAGTCAACGTCAACACACAAATCTTCACCCCTTGGTCACAAAACTATTTCACAACACCATGTAGAACTCAAAATATATTATATTTCAACATTCCAAAATCAAATTCCACATTCCCACAACTCACCGCCATCTGCCCAATTTACTGTCCACAGAGAGCAAAGCTTTCCACAGCCTTGCTGACTACCCTTTGCTGCCCTCAGCTCCTCTAACTTTTCCTTTGCCAAACTAAGCTTCTCTTCAAGCTCGGCTATCCGAGCGTGGAGTAGGCCTACAACGGAATCGGTGTGGGGAAGGAAATCACTTGAAAAGTTGGAGTGGGATGGGGGCAATATTCATGAATGGCTTCAGAATGGGTGTGTGGTTGCGGATATGAGGAAGGTTCAGGAAGTTGAGTGCTCGAATGAGGGGGATTTAAAAATTGAAACTGGGATTGACTTTGAAAATGATTGTGGTTCATTTCTTGGTCAGTGCTCATGGCATCTTAGTTTGCCGACTAGACTTGGTTCTAGTCGGAACATTTGGAGTTTGCATTTGCCGTAGTTTCTCCTTGAGAAACTCTTGCAACTCGTTTTTTTTTCTGCAAAAAATATAATGCCCTATATTGTCTCAATAGGTATGTCTCAATCTTAACCTAAATATAAACTAAGAGGTTACAGGCATTTGTGAAAAAATACTTAGGGCCTAATAACGAGTTAACCATAGCTACGGAAAAGTTAGGCGACCAATTTTAACGATAGACTGTAGGCCTACTAGGGCTTATGGTAAGTTTATGGCTGCTTTTTGAACCGTAGACTTGGGACTAGACGTACGGAAGATTTACGACCGCTAACTAGAGCAACATACAAGTTTTGTACTGTCAATTCTAGGTCTACCCATGAAATGTGTAGGCTCTATGCTAAATTGCTATTACGGCTGACCGTATCCACAATGGTTTAATACCCACTTAGTAAAATTTAAGCATTAATTTTGAGGCAACATAACCTAAAAAGTAGGCCTAGCCTCCTAGCCTTTCTTCATTTACACAGCCTTACTCATATTTATTTTCTTCTTTCACTTTTTTTGTCTCCATACTTATACTCTCCATACTCTCTGCAACAAGCACACCTCCGTGTTCACCCAGTTTAATCCACCCTATCCAACATCCTCACTCCTTCTCATTAACCCCCCTTGTCTTCCCTAACTGTCCTCCCATTGGAAAGAAGAAAACATGGTGGTTATCCACAATTATGGAAAAAGAAAATTTGGAAGATTCCAAAACAATTGACATGGGCACTGATAACTCTACTGTTGAGTGCCCTAAAACAACATTAACTAACTAACTATTCTAGGTATAATGTGACTGTTTGAAAGTCATTTTATTTATTAAATTTATAATTTAATTTGTCTTTATTCCTTTTGGAAATTACCAACATTTTGTTGGTTAATTTTATGCCTATTACCCTTTCATGTTTGATAGTTTGCAAGTTCATTTTTATGCGCGTGCAGACATAGTGCAGCGGCAGCCATGTTCCCATTAAACTTTTTTGCACATGGCCATTTGAATAGGTAGGCTAGGCCTAGTAGGCCTAGTCATTGAGTTTGTGTAGGCCTATATTCTGAAAAGTTACTTACCTCCAAATCAGAGCGGCAAACCAACTACTTGCTGATATTTTTTTTTTGACATCCACCGAAATGTTGTCATTTTGTTTATTTCAATTCCTCATCTTGGCGCATCCAGAACACATTTTGTAGGCACTACGCTTAACGTGTAATTTTCATTAACCCATACAACAATGACAAATTTTTGGTCGTAAAAAACACCCCTCATTTTCTCCTTTTTGCTTTCCGCCGCAATTACCTGGCTACAGAGGTGGCGAGCTTCCCCAGACATTTCGAGATTTAAAAGCGAAAACGAAGCTAGGTGTTACGAAACAATAACTACCCGTTAAGTTAAAAAAAACTTCTGTTTAAAGCGGGAATCGAACCCTGGACCTTCTGCATTGGAAGGAGAGCTTCTAGCCACAAGACAACGATGCACACAAATCCACAACTTGTTACAATAGTGGTTCTCATTAAACATACCGTCGATGGCCATTCTCCAAAGCTGTTATGTTTTGTTTTCAAGACGACCTTTACAGTTGATGAAGCCAGAGTCCTGGTTTGAAGCTGCTGTCCTGACGAGGTAGAAGCAAGACACTGAGTTACTAGAACCACTTTGAGGATCGCAGCCATCTTGTTGTGGTTTGAAGAAGGTGAAGTGCTTAGCTTGTTGTGATGCTCATTGTGATGCAATTTATTCACATAGGCCTTACTACTGAATTTGACAAGGAAATAATAAATATGTTAAACATTATAACCTAATCTCAAAGAAAGACCAAGCATCTTCATTTTGCAATGTTAAAGGTTATCAGTTTAAACTCAGATGGGACTCGATCTGTTTTTGTGTGCATGTCTGGTCACAGGTGTAAACGCTCAAAAGCAGACTTGCAAGTGAATGATTTCTCTGCATTGACACAGCCACCGTCCCCTTCCCTTTCCCCCACCATCTCCTCCCCACCCACCACAACTCAATCTCTAAGTGGAAAAGAGTTTCCTCCCCAAAGATACAATGTAATTCTTCAAAAAACAAGCTATTTGTTAGGTGTGAAACTACAAGCATAAACATAAATCACCAAATGCAATGCATTCGACGGAAGATCAGATCAGACGCTGAACAGATTTTGGTGAAATTTGAATCCATCGCCTGGGACTAGATTTGTTAGTGCCATTGCGTTGAACATGCCTGGGTCATTTTTTTTTAAGGGCCTTATATTTTGTGTTATGAATTTTGAGAAACTAGGCCTTCAAAAAACCAACTAGATTCGCAATTTCGGTACGATGAATTTACTTATCCACTCAAGTAACCTATTCTCATTAAAAAACATAGTGATCACCTGATAGCTCATATAAACACCACTGGACCAAACATTTTCCCGGCCTCATTATGTTGAATGGCTAAACTACTCTAAACTTCAGTGTTGCCAGAGGTTGCACGATGAAGGTTTTAATATTCTGCAGTACTATATGAGACCCGAGGAAAACTAGATAAACAATATAAAACTAATTTTCTTGTGTAGATAGTTCAGGGTCATCCTCAATTTCAATGACAACCTCCATCATTTAGTAATAATTTTACTGGTAGACTAAATTTGAATAAGAGGCACTTATTTGGTACGTTTTGTTGTTGTTTTTGTTGTATTGTTACCATGCTTTTGGCTTTGTTGGTCGTAGTATCAAGATCTGAAAACAAAAGACACACCAGATAAGTACGGGTTTGCAAAACAGATATGGTGCATCCAGCTAGAAATAATCATGCTTCAAGATCGATATTATGTTGATGTGTGGCAGGCTCCTGATTGGTCATCACAGGCCCTGCGGCAGGCATGATAACCTAGCTAATGATAATTATCATTTCTTACTATAATTATTCACGGAACCTGTCTACAACTGGTTGCTATACCAACCGAATGCAAGGTTTGTTCACGTCATTAAGTTGTACACAAAGATTAAGGTGTTGGGAAATAGTCTGCCGAGGGGAGTTCCGTTGACCACACACACCCAACCGCACACACTCATGCTTTATGGCCATTGCAAAAATTTCCGCGTTGAGCACAATGCTTGTGTTGGCCGAAAACATGATCGATGACACTTTCCATTCTGCAATTTGTATATGGGGTGGACCTTTTTCTGTTTGGCGGTGTTCAATGGCCTTTGAGACGTTCATGTCAACAGCGAGATGGTTCCGTAGGGCATTTTGGCCGTCAGTCTATTGTGGACGCTAATTTCACCATCCCCTGTCAGGCAAATCATTTGTTTATCAATTCATTGATTGTTTTTAAATGTACTTTGTATGACGTATAACTGTTTTTAATCTTGTAGAATTAAGATTACTTACCGATAAGTTTGTTAAATTTGGGCCCATGCAGCTCGATGCTTTTGGAAAACCCTTCTATTATAATATCGGTTTCCCTGCTAAGTGCGGTTTTGTTCCAATTGAAGAAGCATATGCGTTTATTTGCAGATTTATGTTACCGAACTTTATGTGACAATGACATTGGGAATTGACTTGTGCACACAAGGCCAAATATTGCGCCAAGTTTGCCAGGCCTGAATCAGAAAGCTTGATATTTTGGAAAGAAAGCAATCACCTGTTAGTTTGTACACTGCTGGATGAGGGTTACCAACGAGTGTGTTCACGGTCACATATGTTGTTTGTCATATAACATAAAAGGTCATATGCCAATTTTTATAGCAAATTTTTTAACCAACAGAACTTATAAGGTTAGAATAGGCAACATTTTATCGAGGACTTTTACACAAGAAAACGGTGTACCACAGGGCTCTGTGTTAAGTGTCATTTTATTTGCAATAGCTATTAATAGCATCACTTCCTTTGTTAAGAAGCCAGTTGTGTCTTTGCTTTTTGTAGACGATTTTACAATTTTATTCAAGGCATCAAATATGAGTTCCATAGAAAGACAACTTCAATTAAATATCAGCGACGGAGTTCAATCGACCACCTCGTGCGATTTGGAAACCTTCATCCAAGAAGGGTATGTGGCTAAACAGCACGTAATAGGTGTACTCTTTGACATAGAGAAAGCATATGACACAACGTGGCGCTATGCCATATTACAACAACTTCACGAGTGGGATTTTAAAGGTCACTTGCCCAGGTTCATACAGAACTTTCTTCATGATAGAACATTTAAAGTACGGATAAATAACATTTTATCAGACCCATACAGGGCCGTATTAAGGGGGGGGCTTTAGGGGCTGCAGCCCCCGGCCTCGCTCTCGTGGCGGCCTCATAATTTCACCTCCGCTTACAAGTTTTTCCATGTATAACTTTTTTGTTAATGTAATTTTTGTAACTTGTAACAAATAATATCCCTAATGGAATACTTTAGCGTTCCTATAATTTATAAGTACAAATATATACCTAAGTATAAGTACAACAGCTATTTATAGAGTATTAATCAATCAAATAAATTTAAACTAGGGACTACATAGAATAGAATAATCAGTAGCGGGTTTGAAACTAGCCGCTCTTCAACTCTCCACAGTTTGTTTCACACTCGGGGGGGGGGGGGGGGGTATATAGTCAACAGATTAAGTTAACAAAACGGCCTCACAAAAAAAAAATTAGCCCCCGGCCTCCAAATCTCTTAATACGGCCCTGGACCCATATGAACTGCAAACGGGAGTTCCTCAAGGATCTGTCCTTTCGGTTCCCCTGTTTGCAGTCGCAATTAACAGTGTCACCTCGTGCATACCTAAGTCCATCATGTCCTACTTATTCGTCGACGACTCTGGGTCGTCGTCGGGGACTTTCCCCTTCCCTTTCACTACCTCCCCGCACGGCGACGACAATGACAACACGTACGGATGATGACACAGACGGAGACGACCACGACGTGGGGGAACCCCTGCCCTCCCCATACGCTTGTGGCTGGTTCTGACCAGCACAGGCTTTGTCCACCCCTTGTTCCCCCGCGTCATCCCTTACGTCCCTCCCTTCGTCTCGATTAGCCAAGTTGCATAAATATGAGACGTAAAGCAATATCCAATCAATATCCAATCAATTGGGGATTTTCTATAGGTCGGTCAACATTTCCGTTGCACAACGACATCTACAGATTGCATTGAAAACATCGGTGATTAGGCCCGAGCACGCGGCACAAAATTTTCTGCCGATAAAACACAATGCATTCACTTTTGTCGCAATCGAAATATGCACGAAGATCCACGTCTTGCCCTAACCGGTGTGCAACTTGAATTTAAACCACACGTTCGCGTTCTTGGCTTGGAGTTTGATACTAAACTAAATTGGAGATACCACGTCACAGAATTGCGCAAACGATGTATGTTGAAATTAAATATCCTTAAAGTTCTTAGTAACACTTCATGGGGTGCGGACAGGACATGTCTTTTGCATATATATGGCTCACTGGTTAGGTCCGTAATGGACTATGCCTGTTGGGTCTACTCGTCGGCCCGTGATTCCATCTTGAAACTTCTCGATACTGTCCACCTCAGTGGTTTCCGGCTGGCGCTGGGTGCATTTCGGACGAGCCCCGTCCTCAGCCTCTATGCTGAGGAAGGAACGACGTCCCTCGCAGAAAGACAAAATTATTAGTTGGGCAGATACGTATTAAAGATCCGGGCAATGCGTAACCACCCATCTCATGACGCTCTATTTGATGAGAGATTTGTCCGTCACTTCGATACCAAACTATTGGCGACCCTTCCAGTAGGATTACGTTGTAGACATCTTTTTAGAATTTTAAATTTTTTATGTACCCAATCTATTGAGTTTCGTGTTGAGCCGAAATCCTCCATGGCTACTTCCGGAACCTGAAATTTGTTTCGACCTTTGCCGATATAATAAGTCCACAACATCAGATGTAATTTTCAAAACTAGTTTTCAAGCTATTTGGCACGAATACCTTACCTTTTAATTCATTTTCACTGATGGATCTAAAACTGGCTCAAAGGTTGGTTGCGCTTACTATTGTGGCGGCAGTAGTGTTGGTTTCAGACTTCATGACATGTGTTCTGTTTTTACTGGTGAAATGTATGCCATACGAGAAGCTTTGAAATATATTATGAAACAACGATGTGGAAGCTTCATGGTTTGTTCAGATAGTTTAAGTGCACTTCAGGCACTCCACGTCATGTTCTCTACCCACCATTTAGTAATTGACATTCAGTTCTTCATGGAGAAACCTCATGCGAGAGGCTACAAAATCATGTTCTGCTGGGTCCCTGGTCATGAAGGTATCTCTGGCAACGAGGAGGCTGACTTGGCAGCCAAGGCTGCAACGCAAAAAGCTTCTACTGATTTTGACCTCTTACCTGTTCCTGATGTCCACAGTGGGTTCAAGAACCATGTGTTGAAATTAGGTCAGGATTGTTGGAATGCTTTGCAGAATAATAAGCTGCGTCGTGTGATGCCCGGTCTCTCACTGAAGGTGCGACCCCCTTCTTCCATACTTTCTCGTCGTGAGGAGGTTGTATTGGCGCGAGTACGAATAGGGCACACACACTTAACCCATGCCTATCTTTTTACCAGAGATAAGATTGCTCCGATTTATGACACGTGTGATGTGTTGCTATCCGTTCATCATTTGTTGACTGACTGCTGGGC
Organism: Sweltsa coloradensis; assembly: GCA_024449915.1. NCBI lineage: Eukaryota > Metazoa > Arthropoda > Insecta > Plecoptera > Chloroperlidae > Sweltsa > Sweltsa coloradensis. Next base: position 51,715 of record JAMZAV010003730.1, on the reverse strand, counting down.
TGGTTCTGACCAGCACAGGCCTGTCCACCCCTTTGTCCCCCCGCGTCATCCCTTACGTCCCTCCCTTCGTCTCGATTAGCCAAGTTGCATAAATATGAGACGTTTAGCAATATCTAATCAAATTCTATATGTTGTTTTGTTAAATTTGGTGATAATCTAAATTTTCTGCTTAAAAAAGTTTGTAATGTGCTCCCATATGGCCACTCCCTTGTGAACTATGTTTATCTTATATAGGTTGTTACATACACTTTTTAAAAGATTTGGCACATCGTACATAACAAAGATTGGTCTCCCGTTTTGCATCAAGTATGGTTTGTCGACAGTGATATTGTTTTCTTTGTTGAGTTTAATGAAGTTGTAGCCTTGATCACTTATGATTACTTTAACAATGATATTCACTTGTTCTAACTGGGATATTACATCTCGCATGATTCTATTAATGCCTATGGAGGACATGGCTTCATGTGAGAAGAAATATGCTAATGGCTGCTTCCACTTTATGGTCATACAACGTGCCATCACTACAAATGCACTGTTGGCAATGGCCCTGTCTCTCCGGCCATTACCGTAATCTGTAAACCCCAAGACCTGGTCATTTGATATGTCATAGTTTCCATTAGCCAAGAGCGACATTTCATCCATACTAAGCGAACATAGACGCTCTTGTTCATTCAAACCTGCAGTTTTCTCTTTTAAAAGTTCAAGCATATCTCTGTTTACACCGGTACTAAAGGTTATTCTACCCACCTATTCTTCCAGAGTACGTACTGTGGGTAGTTTAAAATGTTCGGCAAGGAAGTTATTATCCTGGCTACTTTTAAATAGTAGCGACAAAGAAAAAAGCTTGTCTTCATTGGACCACCGGTATCCATTAGGCTTTCGGCCAGCCATTTTTAATTGTGTAACAAAAAATTGTAATTGTTCATTTTGGAGGTACTTTGAAGCTATCTCGACAATCCGTACAATGCCCACTTTTTTGCTATTGGAAATCCTTAAATTTTGTTATCTTTCCTTGATTGGATTGGATATTGCTTAACGTCTCATAAACCAATATTATAATGAACAACTTTCTTTCGAATTCTTTGTATTTCCGAAACCTGAAGCCTTAACTTTTTTTTCATCGTCGCGATGACCCTCACTACACTTTAAAATATAGCTCGCAATCAATTTTTATACATCTTGAAGATCATGTGCTTGTGTCATAATAAGATTTTAAATAATTTCCATGCACTTGATGTGCAACATCGATATGACCTCGCCGCCCCGCACCTTTTGACTACCATCTACACTAGCTACAGGACAGTACACATGTTCGGTCTCCACAGTACAAGGAATTTGCTTCTGTTCCTTCTAAATGTGTGTTGTTTTGTTTTGTGTGTTACCGTTACGGGGATGTCTGTTCTGTCCAGACTGAAAGTTTTTTTACTCCCTTTTCTGTATTGCTTGTCAGCCAAGTGCTTGTTATCTCGGTGTTGGGCCCGTTTGTTCCGTCCATACAGCTTCAGCTTGTAACGTTTATGTTTGGTCAGTGTGAGAGTGCTCGTGTTACTGTTGCGTGTTTTGTTTCAGCAAGTTTTGGCCGTTGTGTCCTCACATTATTCTGTTAAATGTTTGTTAACTTCAGGAGGTTGTCTGTTCTGTCCAGACTGAAAGGTTTAGTACTCACTTTATTCTGTCCTGTTCGTCATCTCAGTGTTGTGCTCCGTCTGTTCCGTCTGCGCAGCCTGAGGAGTTGACGTTCAGAAAGTGCTAGGTTCTGTTAAATGTGAGATTAGAACTTTGACACAGTTTATGTGCTGTTCTTTTTTCCGCTCTTAGTTCCTCTCTTGTTCGACTCCACATCACATGGCGTTGGCTTCTGTTTCTGCTGTATGTGTTCAGTTAGACGTCTGTTTTCTTTATGACAATGTCTTTTCTCTTAAAGTATGGAGTAAGATTAAAAAGATTTCAGGCAGGAACACCTTCAGTAGCCCCTCTGGACTACTTATAAATTCTCGAATAATTACCACACAGCATGATATTGCAGGCACACTTGGTGAATATTACGCCAGCGTATCTAGCTCGGACAATTACACCAAACAATTCCGTTGCTTGAAGTTACAAGCAGAAAGAATCGATTAACAATTCACCTAATTGGGTACAGAAACATACAACCTTCCATTTTTTAGATTGGGAATTTATGTCTCACTAAAACAATTAAAAAATTCTGCACCTGGCCCAGATAACATCCACAATGAGATGATAAAGCACCTGCCGCCATGTTCCCTCAAATATATTCTCAATATGTTTAATAGCATCTGGTTGGAGGAAACTTTCCCTGAATCGTGGAGAGAAGCAATCACAATCCCTATCCTTAAATCCGGCAAAAGCAAAGAACAACCATCAAATTATCGCCCAATATCTCTAACAAGCTGCTTATGCAAATTGTTGGAAAGAATGATAAACAAACGACTGATGTGGTTATTGGAAAGCCAGAAGCTACTGACTCCAGAACAATCGGGTTTCCGGCGGGGTCGTTCAGTAATAGACCATCTAGTCAGATTGGAGGGATATATAAGTGATGCTTTTTTAAATAAACAACATGCATTTGCCATCTTTTTCGATTTGGAAAAGGCCTATGACACCACATGGAGATACGGAATTTGAAAAACTTGACATGCCTGTGGAATAAAAGGTCATATGCCAATTTTTAAGCAAATTTTTTAACCAACAGAACTTATATGGTAAGAATAGACAACTTTTTATCGAGGACTTTCACACAAAAAACGGTGTACCACAGGGCTCTGTAGTGCCGAGCGCGTGAGTCTAGATTTTAATAACTGTACTTGACACTGTAAAGGAGACTATTTGGCCCTTGATAATTTAGGAATGGGAGGATTTCTAGGTGCTCCCTATCTATTAAGCATGTAACACTTTGTACTAACTATTTAACTTTAATAAAGATTCACATAGACTTACACAGTACAAACAGGCCTAATTTCATTGTTAATTCTGAAAACACCTCATATCTCTCTTGAAGATTGATTAGAAGAAAGCCAATATGGCTGATCAGAGTGGTGGGGATAGAGGAGAAAAGTGAAAACTCCTCCTTTCTCCCCACCCAGGGGCTGGATCCCACAATGTTAAATCAATGGAGGTACAGTTGTTCATCAAACAATCTTGAATGTAACACACAATCTTCCATCTGTTGCATCAAGGTTGGAATACTTGTGACGTCGACAGTACTGCCGAGTCAGTTACAGATTATCTGTTACAAGTCACCTACTAAGAGATAATGACCCGCCAGGTGCTTTGTGATCTGTGACGTAACGATGATTGTGTGGGAATCCAGCCCAGTAGGCTTTCCAATCACTGGTATGGTAAATCAATATTGGTTGTAACCAATATTTATTTATTCATCCTATGATTGCTAATCATGAATCAGACAGGCCCAATTCATGCCAGCTGCTTGTCCTATGCTTAACTATAGCTGGCACTGTTGATAAGTTATGCCTAACTACTATTGATTGATAATCAATGATCGATGATTAGTGATCAGATTTCATCACTATACTACAGCTCTGTGTTAAGTGTCATTTTATTTGCAATAGCTATTAATAGCATCACTTCCATTGTTAAGAAGCCAGTGGTGTCTTTGCTTTTTGTAGACGATTTTACAATTTTGTTCAACGCCTCATACATGAGTTCCATAGAAAGACAACTTCAATTAAATATCAGACACCTTGAAACATGGTCGAAGGAAACAGGTTTTAAAATTTCAGTATCCAAAACCGCATGTATTCAATTTAGACGTAATAGGGGAATTCACTTGAATGCCCCTTTTAAAAATCGTTATTTCTTTATTAGGTACATGTCTAGTATACGTACCATGTGGAACTCAAAAGTAAAAGACTTCTTCTTCTTCCTCATCGCTATCGGCTTGAACCAAGGCAACATTTATGTAAATAAACAATAATTCACAATGAAAAATAATAACAAAACTTCCTGCAACAGATTTGCCACAATAAAAAAAGTGGGCAAAAAAAAATAATATGTAACTAATATGCATCAAAGTCCAACTCGCAACCTTCTCGTGGTTTGGCTCGTGATTAGGGGGTTTCACTCCCTGAAATCAATAGCGAGCTTGGGTCGTCGTCGGGGAACTTTTCCCTTCCCTTTGACTACTCCCCGACGGCGATGGCAATGACAACAAACGGATGATGACACAGACGAAGACGACCACGACGTGGGGAACCCCTGCCCTCTCCATTCGCGTCCCTCTCCTTGGAAAGACGTATACATGGTGGTAGCTCACATTCATAGAAATTGTTTTATTTTATCTTGGAGGCGCGACTAAAAGCGCCTTAAAACTACTAATACTAATACTATAAATTGTAGCTTTGAGAACGGCCGTCTTCACGAGCTGAGTAGTAAAAGTTGGCCTACAAGTGAATCTACGCTGCCGAGTACCGGACGACGTGGCCTTGTAGAGCTGCCCAACCTACTCGAGATCGTGGGGCTTGGTAAGCCTTGGGTCCAGGGTATTTTATGCCCCGTGTCGATTGTCTGTATACTGTTACTGTGTCATGTGTCTACTGTCGGTTTTTGTCGTAAATTTTAAATGGAAGAGTTCGTCACGGAGCTAGTTTTGAGAGTATATATTTTTTTTGTCGTTGGGGACTTTCCCCTTCCCTTTGACTATTTCCCCGACGGCGACGACATTGACAACACGGACGGATGATGACACAGACGGAGACGACCGCGACGTAGGGGAACCGCTGCCCTTCGCATATGCTTGTGGCTGGTTCTGACCAGCACAGGGCTGTCCACCCCTTGTCCCCCCGCGTCAACCCTAACGGAAATCCGATACAACTACAAAGATTTCAGAAATATTTTTACAGACGGTTCAAAAATGAACAATTCAGTCGGCTCTGCCTTTACAACGGAAAGCAACAACTTCAACTTTAAACTCCATTCCACATACAGCGTCTACAATGCAGAACTGTTTGCAATTCTACAAAGCCTCCTGTTTGCTCTTGATAGTAAGGAAAACGGCCTTGAAATTCCAACTCGACACCTTCTCGCGGTTTGGCCCTTGAATAGGGGAGTTTCACTCCCTGAAACTAATGGTGAGCTCTGGGTCGTCGTCGGGGAACTCCCCTTCCCTTTGACTACCTCCCCGACGGCGACGACAATGACAACACGGACGGATGACACAGACGGAGACGACCACGACGTGGGGGAACCTTTGCCCTCCCCATATGCTTGTGGCTGGTTCTGACCAGCACAGGCCTGTCCACCCTTGTCCCCCCGCGTCATCCCTTACGTCCCTCCCTTCGTCTCGATTAGCCAAGTTGCATAAATATGAGACGTTAAGCAATATCAAAAAAAATCCTTACGTCCCTCCCTTCGTCTCAATTAGCCAAGTTGCATAAATATGAGACGTTAAGCAATATCCAACCAAATTCACTAGATGCTATTCGCCAAATTTACACTACACACCCATTAGTTAGTAAAATACACTCATATTGTCGAAACTTGCTGCAAAACAAAAATCAATACTTTTTTGTTGGGTGCTTGTTCATTCTGGTATTTTAGGAAATGATATCGCCGACCAAAGTGCAAAGAAGCTGGTAACAAAACACAAGTTGATTGCCATTTAGTTGTAACACCTGATCTTAAATCATTCTTCAAACGCAAACATAAAGAAAAGTGGTGCAAAGAATGGCATATCATGCAAAATAATAAGCTTTGTGAAATAAAAGACGATGTAACACCCTGGATCTCTTCTCGACGCGAAGAGGTGGTTCTGACCCGTCTACGCATTGGAAGCATTGTGAAATAAAAGACGATGTAATACCCTGGTTCTCTTCAAGGCGCTCTTCTCGACGCGAAGAGGTTGTTCTGACCCGTCTACGCTTTGGAACACACTCTCACTCAAGATACTTTTAAGAGCGAAATACACCCATTGACATGCTTGTGGGTTCTTGATAGGTGTTAACCCTGAAACTATTACTTAGTGATGTCCCGAACCACATGACAGGAACTAATCCGTTTAACGCGCATGAGTACGTCGGCCCCTCATTTGGTAACTGCTATAGTAGTCCGCGCGTCGTTTTACGACCGCATCTTGTCCTATGCTAATACGTCCTTGTCGATGTTTGATTACAATATAAGTAATTAAATATAAAGTAAAAGCATACCTGTTATATTTCAATTTCAATCAATTCAATAAATAACTTAAGCAATCCACATATCTATCCAAACACAACACAAGTAGAAAACCTCAAAAGGTGACTAAAAAAGTATGAAACCTCTTTGTGTTCGTTTATTACGTTGATGCAAAAGTGATATATATGCCAAAGAGTGTAAGCAGATCATTCAACCTACAATAATCAAAATTCAATGTCTCATAAAGGTGCATGAATGATTGCAATATACTTTGACCTCCCAAGAGTCGCGCGCGTCGAAAAGACCGAGCAACAAAGGACCTCTTATCTTAGAGAAGTTCTGCAGAAAATAGACGGTATGCACCTGGCTTCACAATCATTTGGGAAGGTAGGCGGACTAGACAAGCACGCATGCGCGCTGTGCAAATACCACTGTGAAAAAATAAGTCGGTCTAAAAGACACACCGACTACTCTGGGTTAAATTAAACCTATTGAAGAAATTTTATCTGATGAATCTGAGATAACCAATGTTTTTAATATCTGAATCAAAAAGCTGAATTAGAATTAAAAATGTTTTAATCACTCTAAAAGGAAACGGGCACTAAAACAGTGTGTGTCCCTTAAAACCCTAACTAATAACTAGCTATGATGTCTACTATGCTATCGTCGTATTCTTACCTTGTCGTGAGATGGCCATTCTTCTCCTCCGCCGAGTGCCGCCCGAGTGTTCCCTCTTGATATTCGTATGTCTGGGTGGTCGGGCGTTCAATACGATGCTGCGATCTTGGGGTCTACAGTACATTTTAATAAAGATAAGTTAGTCCAATCGTTGAAATAAAGTTTTCTTTACTGCAACCATTTTCAATAATTATTTGAACACAGTTCATTCAAGTTGCAACTAGATGGAATGGTTGCAGATTCAACAGATCGATATGTTGTTGTCCCATCGATCGAGTAGGCCTGGAAGTCGACCAGTTGGTGAACGATATCTTGTACTGTATTCACAGGTTCGTATATGACGCAGTGTTCGTCGAACGTCTTAAATAAATAAAATAAATTTTATTTAGAGTCTACCCACTCAGTTATAGAACTGATTTTCAGTGGGGGACTTTAAATCAAAGCGACCAAGCCAACCCTGCAGGCCCCGATGCAATCGACGAGTGAGCGATAACCAACCAAAGATCGATATTTTTTAATAGGAAATATATCAATCAGTGGTATGGACAGTGCGAACACCCGCGAATCAATGCCAGAATCAACAAGGCCGATTCAGAACAACTCTGAAATTTATTATGTGCTTTGTTGCTAGGACGGCTCCAAAGTCACCGTTTACAAACTCCTAAGACAAGAACTGATGGACTGAAGTCCAAATCAGAAGTTAAAAAACTTCTGACTTTAGCGGGAATCGAACCCTGGAACTTCCGCATTGGCAGCAGATACGCTAACCACAAGACCAACGAGCCACACACTTGAGAACTTCGTCGTAGTAGTCCTCATTCTGCTCCGGATCTTCCAATTCAAGATCCTCCCAGCTAATGTCAGATTCGTTCACGTTGCTTGTGGAAGTCGAATCAAGATACACCTCCTCTTCAGTGATGAATGGTACGTGGTGATCAAAGAACTCCGGTGGGGCCGCGAGCTCCGCCAGCGCCAGGTCTTGAGTCCCGGCTGTTGAGGTGCTGGCCAGGTGCCGGCGGAGATCGCGGCACCTGTGGCGAGGTCTACTGCGGGCCATACCTCCGATAGGCCACGAAACACTTAGCGGACGCGAGTTATTTTAGAACACTTGAAGTCGCGTAGTAGGGGTTCTCCCCTCACCGTGATTCTGCATTGGACTGGCAACTTCCCCCAAACACACGCTTGGTTATATAGTGAGCCTGTGTCTATCTGTCTGAACCCCTGCCCTCCCCATATGCTTGTGGCTGGTTCTGACCAGCACAGGCCTGTCCACCCCTTGTCCCCCCACGTCATCCCTTACGTCCCTCCCTTCGTCTTAATTAGCCTAGTTGCATAAACATGAGACGTTAAGCAATATCCAATCATCATTAAATTACCCTTTAGGCCCAGCATTGTGCTCGTTAGGCCTAGACTTTGTAGGCTGATAGGGCTATCTATTTCATAAGCCTAGGCCTGGGTGACTTACCATCAATGCCGCATTCGGTAGAAACTGGGTCCCAATAGTGGTTTTTGAGCCTAGTATTTTTGTAATCATTGTGTTTTGGATTGTTAATAGGCTCAAATTGTTGCACGCTAATTATAAGACTTTTAATGGAATGGTTTGGAGATGATTTGGAGTTCAATCTTAGAAGGCGTCTTTTGTCTTTAGGTGAGACGAGACATCATACACCAAAGAAATTCTTTTTCACAATTCTCACATTTTATAACTCTTTGTTTGGCTACATTGATTGTGTCATTAACATGGTTGGTTATTGGTAGGCCTAGGTGTATCTTGTGGTCATTAGGATAACGTCTATAGTTGCGTTCATAGTGCAATTGGTTTGAGAAAGATTTGTATATCTTCTCACACTCGCACATGTTCCATACCCGCATAAAAAGATAGATTTATGGCGTGATCAATAAAGAGTATTATAGTGTGGTATGTATCCTTGTGCCGGTATTGAGCTAAAAGTGCATTCTGGAACTTTGCACCTAATCATTGTCTCTTATCAATGTTGTTGGGGCCTTCAAATTCCAACTCGACACCTTCTCGCGGTTTGGCCCGTGAATAGGGGAGTTTCACTCCCTGAAACTAATGGCGATCTCTGGGTCGTCGTCGGGGAACCCCTTCCCTTTGACTACCTCCCGACGGCGACGACAAAGACAACACGGACGGATGATGACACAGACGGAGACGACCACGACGTGGGGGAACCCCTGCCCTCCCCATATGCTTGTGGCTGGTTCTGACCAGCACAGGCCTGTCCACCCCTTGTCCCCCCGCGTCATCCCTGACGTGACGTCCCTCCCTTCGTCTCGATTAGCCAAGTTGCATAAATATGAGACGTAAAACAATATCCAATCAATCAATCAATGTTGTTCTATTTGTCGTGACTAATTACTGAAGTACCAGCAACGACATATTGATTAATGCTCAAGCTCGGCAAATACCTCAAATGAGTAAAAAGAATTAATGATGTCGGGCGGCGCACTTGAGACAATTATTGTGGTCCTATTTGTTGATAACACATATCGTAAATACGCAGTCGATTGAATTCGAGTGAGAAATATAGGAGCTTTGGAGGCCTAATCGCTTTCGGTGGAGACAAGCAAAGGACATAGTAATTTGTACACATGCTAAATTCAGTAAAAATAGGTAGCCCTAGGCTGACTAGGAAGTCATAGTTCGAATTGTACCGAATAGAGAGAAGCACAAGCCTTCGATTATGGGCATGAGGTAGTTAGCAAATCGAAATGCAGAGATGACTTCAGTTTTCTTCGTCATAGACCACTTTGTCTGCTTCGTCTTTATCTTGCTGATTGCGTGGATTATTCTGAGATCTTGTGTCTAACTCAACAAGCAGAATTAGTAGATTCTTGAAGGTGTGGTGTATCGGGGGAATGTATGGCAAGAGATCGTGCATATCTTTTTTGCAGCAGTTATCACACGGCGTACTGGGTACAGAGCTTCTTGGTTAACAGATCCTTATGATTGTAGCTGACCGTTAGTAGATGTTTTTAAATTAACCTCACTGAACTCCATTTTAGCATTCATAGTTTCTTTAAAAAAACAAACTTGTGGGGGATCCTCGGACAAACCTTAACCACCGAATGTTCAGCCAGCTGAAATTTTTGCCGATTACAGTTTTTTTCTGGTAAGCTACGTTAATGTAGACACAAATTCCTCCCTCTTCATTTCAATCACTTTGACAATTTAAGAGTTTTATGCTTTGCTATTTTCACTATGTCGTACCAATCACTGGGTACATAAATAGTTTTTTTTCTATTAACTGATGCTATTCCGCCAAAATCTTCATCATTGGGCAAAAATGAGTAAACAGATACTAGGAATTTGAAGTCAATCCTATCTGCCGTAATATAAAGCATTTTTTGGAGGCGACAAAATTAAGAATGTCAATTTGATTTATAAGAATGCGACGGCTCTCAATTCACATACAACACACAATATCCTAAAAAGTTCTATTAAAACAACCATTTAGTTACTTACTTGTGCATAATGGAACCAGCATCAAATGCTAGCCAAACGGAATGTGTATTTAAGAGCTGTTTGTAGTGGCCGCTCGAAATCCCTGACATAAGTGCACGTGTACCACTGTTTGTGTGGAAACACGTGCACTCTTAGGAATTCAAAAAGTAGCCTGTTTGCGGTCTTCGTCCGCCTTGTCATCAGCTCGTATACCATGTAGAAAGAACCATCTACGTGGTACTCGTCCGCTTTGGTAACGACATCGCGTACCATGTCGTCGTTTGCAAACATAGAAATCGAGCCATCGTCACCTACAAGGGTAACCTTGTAGAATGGCTGGTTGTCTAATGTTGTGCCATATTGGCGTTGAATATCAATGGTTTGCTCCAACATTTCCCCCAAATGTTGGAGGGATTGAGGATTGATCGTCCTCACCACCTTCCTCCAACGCCTCAGTGAAGCGTGCACCTCCGGGATACGTGCGTAAAAAAGTTGTTGTTGTAGTTTACTACTCAACCGGGTTTCCGTTCGACTGAGTCCCTCACCTGACGCCTGGTTATATACCAGAGCCGTGGTGGATGAAGGGCACTGTCTGGGTAGACCCGGCGGAGTAGAGAACCGGGCCGAAGGGCTAATAATTGTATGGTATAATTGTGGTTTAATAATATATAATGGTTTATTTGTATAAAAAATATGATGGTTTGAGACTCCAATTGAATCAACATCTATCATATGAAGAACTTTTGTCTTATGAAAACAGTAAAAAACTTATCACATTTCTTAACCTTAGCAATCTGATCGTCAAACTATGACAGTTTATATAAAAATTTGGTAACTTGGCATTTTCTACATATGGCAACTTTAGCATGTATACCTTTTTCCGATTTGGCTGTCAACAAATATATCGACCTTGGCAATTCTTTTGATGACAATGATTTGAAAAACACATTTAAGTTTATTAACCGTATTTAACATCCATACATAGTCAACTAAATCGCATCATCATCCGTGGTCGCTATGTGTTATTAAATAAATAATCATAAATAAATAAATAATATATCCAACCATAATATACCACAATCACAACTACAGAATACCATCGCCTCTCAGATGTGAGGGGTTATTTGTGCTCGTATCAAGCTGTGCTACGCATATCTGTGTTGTGAGGGAAGGACTGATGGCCGTAGCCTGACGGATAGACAGATCGACAGACAGACACCTCGTTGCTACCGATCTCGTATTGATCCTTTCTGCGTGCTTCTGCCAAGGGTTGGGCCCCGAGCCCCTAGGCGGTCATTAAAGTTCGCACAAGTTCTGGCAACACAGCCGCGTGAAGTGAGTTAACCACCGAACAGACGAGGTCGGAAAAAGGTTCGTCCTTGTCTTGTTAATGTTAGCTACCAGGTAGGGGCACATTTGCTGTCAACCTCTCACCCTAGCCTAGTGTTTGTGTTTCACACTTCAGAATAATTCGGCCATATTGCGCAGCATCTCGCCCTATCCCGTGACGTATCTGCCCACGTAGTGTACTCTGTTATCTGTGGTTCTACCTAACCAGGCCTATCGATAGAATTCTTGAAAACAGTTCTTTGATTTGTTGAGGCAGAGGTGGACATCACATTTGATACACCTTATGACGGTAATCCTTTGCACATGGTATTCTTGCAGCCCTGACGTTTCTCGTTGACTTCAGGCCAATGACCAACACCGTCCCGTCTGACATCATGGTTGGGAATTGGTTTTGCAGGACCACGTTTACATTTGTAGTCAGACAAGCTGTCAACAGATCCAGCAGAGGTAGGACGGCCCCGCTTCCTTGATAGAGATAAATCTTTTCCTTTTCGACAGAGAGTCAGCTAATGCGAGCCTGAACTCAAATTGGTCAAGCCAATTCTTTGTAGGGAACCCCTCTGCCTTACAGTCTCGCCGGTATTTCAACCATGAATTTACAACTACTAGATCCAAAAAGTGGAAAAAGAACCGCAAATAGTATTTTTTTGAGCGCAGCTTGATACGGTAATATGCAATTTATGCATCGAGTAGGTCGACCCCACCCATGAATGTATTATAAACATTCACAGCTGCAGGATTTTTAACTTCAACATACTCCTTCTTTCTATCGTACCGTTCGGTAACGCCGATGGGATGGGCACTTGAAAACGTTGTTAGCAGTGTAACAGCTTTACTATCAAGCCAGTTGAAAGCCCTCATCTCGACACCTTCCACCGTTGTCTCCTTGTCCTGATAGGATCCACGACCTTGTTTTTTTAAATCGGCATCGTGTATCAAAAGAAAATTTTGCAGCCGATTGCAACGAACTGTGTCTAAGCACCAATGCCCTTCTTGTTCAGCTCAACCATTACAAGGGTTGATGTGAACCAGTTGTCACAGTACAACAGGAAACCCTGATTTTGGGGAATAATGTTTGCCAACTGCAAGACAATATTCGAGCTTGCCCCAATATCGCGGTGGAAATCTTTAGCCTCAATTTTGCCCGTGTAAATGTCAAAATTGTAAACAAAGCCATTGGTATCACACAGTGCAAATATCTTGTATCCCCACTTGTGGGGTTTACTAGGATTGTATTGTTTGAGGCTAGAACGTCCTCTAAACGGGACAGTCTTTTCATCGACAGAGAGCATTTGTCCACTAAAAGTATTATTTTGGCATTGGTTTACCAACATTTCAAAAAATGGACGAATTTAAAAATTCGATCACGATTCGGATCTTTCACTGGCATATCCCGTGTTGTCGTTGAAGTAAAGATATATTTTCATTTCTAAAAATCGATCCCTCGACATAACATCAGCCACTTGTGGCACTCGACTTTCTTTGGCCCAATACGCACGCACACGGTGTAAGTCAAATATTGACATGTAGACAACCATGCCAATAAATTGTTCCAATTCAGATTTGTTGAGGTTTGGGGCTTGTTAGGATTTAACTGAATTGCATAGAGGTTACTCTGTTAAACAATGTGGTCTAGCACATCATCATCAAAATAATGATAGAAATATTCCATTGGGTCTTCAATACTATCAAAATCATATGTATACCGCTAAGCAGGAATTGCCCTGGCAGTAGTTGGGTCATCACCCAGCTGTCTCCAAATTAGAGGCCTAGCCCTAGCGTTACCTGGTAACTGTTCTTTGTCTGATGATGAACCATTGTCTTCAGAGCATGAAGACATGCTAGGCCTACGCCCAGGTCTAGGTCTAGGCCTAGCAGTTGCTGGTTGCTGTAGGCCTACATAGTCCTCAGACTCATTGTTGCTTTCGGGCAGATTGCTGTCATCTGGTGGAATAACAACATGCTGCGTGACCCTGTCTCTTCTGCACGTGCGTAGTTGTCGTTCAGATGCCATCTGCTACGAAATAATAGTGGTTTAAATAAAATATTACGTAGAAGAAAGAACCTAACCTCACTTGTCAAAAACTGGTATCAATGCCTGCTGTTGCGTTTTAGACACGAACTAAACAATGGCCTAGTTACCGCTACTTTGTTGGAATATTATATTCTTCTGATTGCAATATGTTATAATATGTATAATCTACAAGAAAATAAATTTATAACTTACCGTAATCAGGAATACTTCATGTAAATAAACACGGCTTGTCTTCAAGTTGACGTCTTCCCATAATAGGCCACAACAACATTTGGCGCTCGTTAAAGTTGTGTGTGTGAATATAGCTCCGAGACTGAAGAAATTCGACTTTTCGATACATCGATTTATACCGAGTGGGTGCGTGCATAAACCAAAACTTACAAACACTTAAATGACAGTCGAATAGTAAATATAGCGGTACGTTGCGAAATCGCAACAATAAGTATCAAGTGGTTAAACATATAGCAAGAGGAGATCAGATATATTGTCTTGTACGATCATGTTTGCTATGATAGACACTAATAAATAAAAAATATCAACAATAAAAATACACTGCATATCAATGAGTAATTAATTAAAACTGATTAAATTAATTTTAATTAACGACTGCACAAGCAAAACGCGCATGAACGACTGCACTAGCAAAACGCGCATGGAATCATCATCACACCACCATTTGCTACTCTTCTTTACTCTGTACGCCTTTTCATTTACTCCCGCACATTTTAAATGGGCCCAAACCGTACATGATGTGCACTGTAATCCCTTTCTACCCCCTTTTTACACTTCCAACACTGATTTTATATAATATAAGCTATAAACTTTTCTCATTATCACTGGCTGCCGTTTTAGTCTAATTTTGCATGACCTCCAAGAGCATTGTTAATTTCATAGTCGTCAAAGTATATAACAAGGGGCAGAACAGTTTTTCCATCAAATATCTCATTATTTGGAATAATCTAACTTAACAATGGTGTTGGAACAATTATTTCTAATTGACCATCAACTGTTCTGGGTTTAAGTACATCGTTGATGATATATGACCTAGAGGTTCAATAGTTACTCCTATTTGTTAAGAATTTGAAACGCATATACTTAGTTTGAAGACCACAAAATGGGGTTTTACAGACTGCAAACATCCTTTCTAAAATTCAAGGTCTAACGCAGTAGTTGTTTCGTCTTAATAACATAATTGCCTGAAGTGGTGCAAGACATTCTTGATGAAAAACTCTAACCAGCCACGTTACACACAACTGTGGACGCAAGGAGCCGCACGGATACAATGTATCGTCAATAACATAACGTTCGTTGGCCTATCTCCACTGTCCATGTTGACATTGGCATCGAGCGAGTTGTCCATATCGTCAAAAGTGACATTGACCGTGTTGTCGATAACCGTGCTGGCAATTGATACGGACTGAAATGAGAAACACAGTTATCAAAATTTTAAATCGATAAACAACCCAAAAATAGTATACTCTAATAATATGCTGTACTGTACATTCCATGTCATGAAGTTACTTGTGCATTTATAAGTTTACTTACCACATCTTTCTTAACTGCTTTCCACAGTTTAAACAGGGCCGTACCTTCCCGTTCCCCTGCCCAGATTCCCTTTGAGTCTAGAATTGTTGGAAGTAGCTGCTTATCGATTTGGCTTTCAATGTACATAAGGTAGTCGTATTTATGCAGCATGCAGTTTTGCTGGCCTTTCAGTTGCAACTGGATTGGCACAAATATGGATTTAACGCATTTGTCATAGTCCACGGTGTCCGGGGGAAAATGGTACAACCCACAAGCTCTGAAACCGTTTATCACAATTTCTGGTCTGGCAAATTCAAGAATCACAGCTTCCAATAGTTGGCCAAAGTATGCACGTGTTACGTCTTTTGGATAATTGTCAAATTTCCACTGCTTAACATGTTCTTTCCAAACAGCTTTCAGTGGCCCAAAACTGATATGCCAGCGGGATGGGTGATATGTGTACTGATTGAGTGAAGTGCTACGAGCACAACCCCCGTGGTGCCGCAGAGTTCACTCACGTATTGCGACAGATGGGACCAACAGGATAACTGGCCGTGCTATTTCCTCCCGTTCCAGGTATGAATCACGTATGTTTTTTAAGCTTTTTGACTTACAGCAACCCTGCCTGTTACATGGGTTGCGGCCTTTCGCGGCGTTCACTTTGTTTGTTGTTGGTCTTGCTTCCTCTGTCTGTCTATCTTTGCCACATGCCTTTTCCATTTCGTCGAGGGCGGCCTCCAGTGCTTTTGCCATCTCTTTGAGATGTTGGTCGTCTAGTAATCATGAAAGCAAGTGAAACATTTCAATCAATTTGAATGGTTGCAATTATTGAAGTGCATAAATATGAGACGTTGAACAATATCCAATCAATCAATCGTAAAAGTTTTCCCTGGCTTGCCATCGGATCCACAACCTCTGGGTTAAACTAAACAAATAACAATAAACTGACAATACATCTTTCCATGAGGCACGCATACCGCTAAACACATAATCTTGTGTTATGAGATTGTTACGTACACTCTTGATGAGATGAGGAACATCGTGCAGGGCAACAATCTTATGTTCCAAGAAATTAAGGGCCATCAAATTCCAACTTGCAACCTTCTCATGGTTTGGCCCAAGATTAGGGGAGTTTTACTCCCTGAAACTAATGGCGAGCTCTGGGTCGTCGTCGGGGAACTTCCCCCTACCCTTTGACTACTTTCTTGACGGCTACGACAATGACAGCATGGACGGATGATGACACAGACGGAGACGACCATGACGTAGGGGAACCCCTGCCCTTCCCATACGCTTGTGGCTGGTTCTGACCAGCACAGGCATGTCCACCCCTTGTCCCCCCGCGTCAGCCCTTACGTCCCTTCCTTCGTCTCGATTAGCCAAGTTGCATAAATATGAGACGTAAAGCAATATCCAATAAAAAATCCAAGAAATTAAAGAACGAGGCGTCGACTGTTACCCCAAGGAGATTATATGCAGCCCTGTTTGATGCTCCTTGATCGCAGACAACCACCCGCACTCGCAACCCAATATCGAACAGTTTTGTGAGGCATTCGTCTAGTAAGAGTGTTGGACAAAACGCTTTAATGCCATTAAATGCCAAAAAGTAGGCAACGTGATGTTTCCAATTGTATTTAAGCCCTTTAATCATGAATAGCATTGCTTGAGTTGCGATAAATGGCTTTCACCCCAGTGGTCCTAAATCCTCAAACTCATCTACGAGGTCTAAACGAGAATCGTATTCGTGCCATTTTTTAATTGACATTTCGTCAAATATCAATACGCAATCTTTCTCGTTGTTGTTTTTTGCACGCACATTTATTGCAAGCTTTTCGAATAATTCTTCACAAAACCCTGTTGTCAAAATAACTATGTTTATCCATCAAACAAGGGTTGAGTGAGATGGCAACTTAAGTTTCATGACATTTTTAAATACATATACAATACCGGGGACTTATAATAGAAAGAGATTGAGAGGTTATGTTGTTCTTTTGTCCAGGCAGCCTTAGACTTTGCTGTACGCTCTTGCATAAGTAATATTTTTGCACTCTCCAACTCAGTGTTCTTAGCTAGGGCTTGTGCTGCATCTAATGTGCTTACACGTTTTTCTTTTTCAATGTACAGAGCGCACGTCTTTTCCTATGGCATGACGTTCTTAATGTGCCAATTGTCTTCAACATTTTCTTTTTTCTAGAAGTAATCTCTTCCTCAATAATGTCATTTTGTGAACTGCCACTTCTGATATCACTCTCGTCGCTTCCACTACGTTCACATTTACTTGCACTAGAATAATCTTCTTCCTTGTTCGTAGCTCCTACATCAGAAATATTGTCGCTTTCCTCAAGGTGTGGCGGTAGTATTGTTAACACATTATGCTACACTTTGTCAACAACAATCTATTCATCATCAATGTATCAATATGAGTAGAAACGGAATGTTTGAGCATCTACCAGTTGCTCCGATACCGCATACCCGCGATCCCCTGGCTGTCAATGCAGCTCCTACGAGGCTTGCAACACGTACAGCGAGCGTGCTAGAGCCCCTGCAGCGAGCACTGCCCGCAACACGCAGCAGGCCTACTTTCCTAAGGCGTGTTGATAAACGCCAGCCTGCAGACTTCGTGACGGACACCAATAGGCCTTTTGCTACGTAAAGAACAATGGTTGATAACGAATCAATTACTGTGGAAGAAGTAAGGATTAGGTTATATGAATAAACTCGTGAAACAAAAAGTGAATTATGTCAATTCAATTTTAATGCCATTTGTGATTAGGTCGTGTCAATCGTAAATCTATGTAAATTAAAATTATTGTTCACGTAATTTTGTGATTTTCACTTAGCCATCGTCAGTGTTATTGCAATGAAAAATAATAAATACTACTGTAATAAATAATAATAATAATAATAAATCTAGGCCCACGACCACGGGAACGCAATACCCAGAAGCCGCACCTGAAAGACAAGCAATTGTCCAACCAAAAACGTGCTTTTAAATCAATTTTATTTTACTTATTTGAAAAGTTGTTAGCCCTACTTACTCAATCGTCGCCCTTTCGAAAGAAGTCTGTGATCTGCTTTTGCTTAGTTTTCTGGAGGGCGTTCCGAACGCAGAACACTCTGAGGTCGTCTAGATTGTTTTGATAGTCTAGTGGAACCTCGCTGCACGTGGACAGGAACCTTAGCAGTTGTTCACACATGGTGATTGCGTTGTTGACGTAGATGTTTTCTTGCGGGGGCGGGGCAGTATTTTCATCCTCTCTGTCATTGCTAGCTGGCAGCTCGTTGTCGCGATCTTGCACCTCTTGTAATATTTGTAGGTCAGTAGTCTCGGCTGCCACTGCAACATCGTCATCAGCATAGAGATAGTCGAACAGTGTGACACCTGCAGGTACATCGACATTGTTGCCGTATTCAAAAAACAACTCTTAAAGATAGCTGATCTCGCTGGGCGACATAACTTCAACCTCTTGTTCCTTCAAATTCCAACTCGACACCTTCTCGCGGTTTGGCCCGTGAATAGGGGAGTTTCACTCCCTGAAACTAATGGCGAGCTCTGGGTCGTCGTCGGGGAACCCCTTCCCTTTGACTACCTCCCCGACGGCGACGACAAAGACAACACGGACGGATGATAACACAGACGGAGATGACCACGACGTGGGGGAACCCCTGCCCTCCCCATATGCTTGTGGCTGGTTCTGACCAGCACAGGCCTGTCCACCCCTTGTCCCCCCGCATCATCCCTTACGTCCCTCCCTTCGTCTCGATTAGCCAAGTTGCATAAATATGAGACGTAAAGCAATATCCAATCCAAATTCTTCTTGGGCCATCAAATTCCAACTCGCAACCATCTCGTGGTTTGGCCCATGATTAGGGGAGTTTTTCTCCCTGAAACTAACGGCGAGCTCTGGGTCGTCGTCGGGGAACTTTCCCCTTCCCTTTGACTACCTCCCCGACGGCGACGACAATGACAACACGGACGGATGATGACACAGACGGAGACGACCACGACGTGGGGGAACCCCTGTCCACCCCTTACGCTTGTGGCTGGTTCTGACCAGCACAGGCCTGTCCGCTCCTTGTCCTCCCGCGTCATCCCTTACGTCCATCCCTTCGTCTCGATTAGCCAAGTTGCATAAATATGAGACGTTAAACAATATCCAATCAATCAATTAATTGTTCTTCTTCTTGGGCGTCGATATTATCGACATCATCGATGCCGTCCTCGTTGTCTTCTTCTACGGCGTCTTCTATGCGATCTGTCAAGCAAGCTTTACGCCAACAGTTTGTTATGCATAAAGGTGTCACATTTCTCCACGCTGCGCTCGTCATCTCGATGGCTTCGCGCAGGCGCAGGTATGGCGGTATTTTGCTTTTACAGATCGGATTATACCCTGGTCCAACGGTTGTAGGATCGATGTGCAATTAGGTGGTAAAAATACCACCTTAACATTTTTCAGGCCTGGTGGCACATCATTATAGGCAGAAGCATTGTCCACGATTAAACAAATTTTCTTCTTTTTTAGCACGAAACTCTTGTCGATTTGCAGCAACCAATCTTTAAAGAAACGTGAAGTCATCCATGTCTTGGTGTTCGCTGTGTAATCGTCTGCCAGGCATCTTGCTTTTTTAAAGCTTTTAAAGCAGCGCGGGTTTTGTGATCGTCCTATGATTAGTGGTTTTAATTTATCTGTACCCGTTGCATTACAGCAAAACAATGTGGCTTTTTTCTCTGTTTTAACTTTCTGCCCCATTTACAACGGTCTCCCTTGACCGTCGTGGTCCTTTCGGGCTAATATATATATATAAATATAATAATATGATATATTTAGATATAAACTAGAAAGCTTTGGTATCTGTGGAAAGAAGAACTTCTACGAGATTACCTTACTGGTAGAACACAAGCGGTTGGTATTGATGCAAGCTCATCTTTATTCATTTCTGTAACGTCTGGAGTACCACAGGGATCGATTCTTGGACCACTTTTATTTACTCTCTTTGTAAATGACCTTCCATCGCAAATGAAGTGTGCTAATATGTTTACCGACCTGGTCGATATCCCTTAACTAAGATCAGAAACTCAAGCAGATCCAAATCACCAATGCAAAGTTCTAATTGTGAGGTGATGTTGTCCAATACTTCAAAATATAGAGCTCGGCAGTTGTCGCGGTAGGTGACGTTGGTATTGTCGTTACGGCAATTACGTAATTGAGGTTCAGTTATTAGAACTTCATCATAAACGTCATCAAATTTCTCTCCACATCTCATTTCTTTTAGAGCTGATGTTGTATTGTTGATACTTCTTAAACAAAACCCAATATCTGTTAGCTTTGACTGTAAAATGTCGTACAGTACGTCTTTATGATCAAAGATATTTCTGTACACATAAAGTAAGTACACACAATCAAAGCTGTTTAACAAATGTAAAAAGCCAACCACTTCGTGAACGACGTCACCATCGAATTCAGGAGAATCTCGCATTAATTGAAATACCTCAATTATTTTTTCCCGTGTATTTGCAACTGCACAAACAGTGTTCTTGATGTATAATTCCACCTTGTCGGTGCATTAGACGGAAGACGTGGCACATTTAAAGAATCCAGTACGTATGTTCTCTTTGTTGACTATGTGAAAAATGAAGAAAAGCCAGATAAACTGGCAAAAAATACTCTTGCCTGTCTGATATTTTTTGCGCCTTTGCTCAGTACCATGTTCAGCTGGTGAGCATAACAGTGAATAAATAAGGCCTAAGGGCCATCAAATTCCAACTCGCAATTTTCTCGTGGTTTGGCCCGTGATTAGGGGAATTTTTATCCCTCAAACTAATGGCGAGCTCTGGGTCGTCGTCGGGGAACTTTCCCCTTCCCTTTGACTACCTCCCCGACGGCGACGACAATGACAACACGGACGGATGATGACACAGACGGAGACGACCACGACGTGGGGGAGCCCCTGCCCTCCCCATACGCTTGTGGCTTGTTTTGACCAGCACAGGCCTGTTCACCACTTGTCCCCCCGCGTCATCCCTTACGTCCCTCCTTTTGTCTCGATTAGCCAAGTTGCATAAATATGAGACGTTAAGCAATATCCAATTTAAAAATAAGGCCTGAGGGGCGTCATCCTTAACTTTAGACTGAAGACCATTCAGCTCAGACAACATAACAGCCGCTCCATCGTATGTTTGAGCAATTAACTTTTCTTTATAGTTGTATTTCCCCATTTCTGTGACAACTAATTCTTTTAAACATGCAGCATTTCTTCCAGCACTCACGTCAAAAAATCCCACGAATCTCTCTTGGATTTTACCCTTTTTTTGTGTATTGCACAATAATAGAAACTTGTGATTTAAAACTAATGTCAGTTGTTCATCAATTTCCCAAGAAAAAATGTTCTTCTGATCCTTTTTCATATACTTTGCACTTATGTGCGACTGAATTCGATAAATAGGACGGTTGATCGATTAGAGAGGCTAGTGAAACAATAAGGGAAAGGCCGATTTAAAACCTCATCTTTTTTGCTGTTCGACAAATGTCTCAAAAGTTCACGATAAATACCTTGTTACGAAATCTGCCTTTGTCATGTCTCTGAATGCGAGCCCTGACGTTGATAACATTGAAGTAAGTCTATCACCATTTAGGACTTCCCTGTTGTGTTTTACCTACTATAATGCAACTCGTTGGATTTTCGCGCCTTCGTTAATGCAGCCAATGCTGCCCACTACAACTCAGTCGCCTTCTGCCGAATATGGTCTTTGCTGTAGTAGTCTTTAATAGCCCTTGGCAAATTCTTATGTCACCGTACCTCTTAGTTGCCACAATCATTACTGTTCCTGATATCGGAACAACTCGCAACCTTTCGTGTTTAGCCCGTGATAAGGAAGTTTTTCTTCCAGAACTATGCGAGCTCTGGTCGTCGTCGGGAACTTTCCCTTCCTGTGATACTCGCGACGGCGACGAAATGACAACACGGACATGATGACACAGACGGAGACGAACGACTGGGGGGAACTCTTGTCCCTCCCTTTGAGGGGCCAACCACGAAATGATGTGTTAATTGATGACGAGCGAGCGTTAGCGAGCGAAGCGAATACTTCAAATTTCACTGACCCCCAAATTAGCTCGGTTTTTTTTTTTTTTTTTGTTTTGAGGGTAGTGGGGGTTTTTGTTTGTTTTTGCGTCGTATTGTCGCTCGAATTCCGGGCAAACGGCATACGCGATTCTTGTGAAAATTGACCGACTTCGTTTTCTCTGAACTAGAGGTGTATTGTTTTGGGTACAATCGAAGAAATATTTCTATAATCGTACTTTATTCGATTTTTTTCGATTTTTATGCGATATTTTCGTGACATTTGGGCCCTGATCATGCTCAACGTGTGGGGCTAGAACGTTCATATTTCACATGCATTAGATTGATGTGATGTAGTACCTTTTGAAAGAAAAGTTGAAAAGTTAGCTTAAATCTATAGAATAATTTTTATGTAGTTTTTATTTTTAGTGCGCATATTCGTCACATTGGGCCGATTCTGCCAACGGGTGAGGGCTATCAAAACGTTCAGATTTCACTATGCATAAGGTTATGGTGATGTAGGACCTTTGAAAGAAAGTTAAAATTAGTCAGAACTACAGACATAAAGTTTTAATTGAGTTTTTGAAGTTATAATCCATTACCAAATATACAATAGAAACTTGACAACAATACCTCCACTGCATTCAAAACAACACGTTGCAAAGGAAATGCAAACAAACGCACAAAACGCAAAAAAAAAACGCTCACCATCACCGGCGGGACTTTAGCGAGTTTTCCTAGTGTACTAAACTAAAAGATGGTGTTTGGGTTTCAATGTATCGTTGAATAAAGCTACATACATTTCATTATGTACATGATGTATGTACATGACATGCTCATTCATTATGTATGTTCATTATGACACTGGGGGTTGTTTTCCCTTGGGTTCATAATTCATAGTTTGTGAAGTTGGATAATTCCTAGTATTTCCATTTCGATAATTATTAGGAAGCTTTTGTTTAATTATAATTGGAGAACTAAATCTGGGCGACTTTGATCCTATCATATTGTCAGTAGAGCACTCGGGCATTTCCGTGTTTTCTCTTACTTCAATAGGATACGTATCTTGTACTATTCCATACTCTTCAGTGGAGGTAGCTTCTATCTTCTATCTGTCTCATTTCAACCTGATTGGGGTTATCACTATCTAGGATCCTGGAATTACACCTGTTGACCTGATATTCATACAGCAATGCAGACAAGGCAATGCCAACTGGTGATCGATTGCATTGCCACTGTATCTGTTTACAAGTATTGCTTTTAAAGTGAAAAGCACCATGTTACAGTTAGTCCATAGTAAAAGAAAAATACCTGGAAATGTGATATTTGTGACAACAAAGTGTCGTCACGATGAGCCTCACTACTACTACTACATATATCACTCAAAACCAATCAATAGCACACCTAAAAGCACGAGTGCCACTGTCATCAAAACAATTTGAAAAACGCCAATGCAGCTTGCGTGCAGCTTCGATATGACCTCGCCGCCCCGCACCTTTTAACTTCTACCAAAAGTCTGCATGCTCACCGCAGAGAGCCTCGCGGCTCGCCTCGCAGTCGGTCTGTTGTTCTTGTCCCAGGCGGACGGGTCTTTTCCTCGCTCTTCGCTCTGGTCTTATTGGGCCTCCACAGTACATGGAGTTAGCTTCTGTTCCTGCTGTATGTGTTGTTTGTTCAAGTCTTGGCTGTGTCCTCGTTCTCATTTATCATTTTGTTTAATGATTGTTCTCTTCAAGATGTTGTCTGTTCTGTCCAGACTGGAAGGTTTAGTTCTCTTTATTCAGCCCTGCTTGTCAGAGAAGCTGTTTGTTTGTTTGGTCCATGCAGCCTGAAGAGTTGATGTTCAGAAAGTGCTAGTTCTGTTTGTTCAATGTGAGATTAGAGCCTTGACACGGTATATGTGCTGTGCTTTTTCCCGCTCTTAGTTCCGCTTTGTTCGGTCTTCACAGCACATGGCTTTGGCTTCTGTTTCTGCTGAATGTGTTCAGTTAGATGTCTGTTCCGTCTACACTGAGGGGTTTTGTTGGTACTCAGTAAAGCGTTTGTGATCGCTGTGTTGTTCTCCGTCTATTCCATCCGCACAGGTTGGGAAGTTAATGTTTGGTCGGTGTTAGCTTAAACTCGCAACCTTCTCGTGGTTTGGCCCGTGAGTAGGGGAGTATCACTCCCTGAAACTAATGGCGAGCTCTGGGTCTTTCCCCTTCCCTTTGACTACCTCCCCGACGGCGACGACAATGACAACACGGACGGATGATGACACAGACGGAGACGACCACGACGTGGGGTTACCCCTGCCCTCCCCATATGCTTGTGTCTGGTTCTGACCAGCACAGGCCTGTCCACCTCTTGTCCCCCCGCGTCATCCCTTACGTCCCTCCCTTCGTCTCGATTAACCAAGTTGCATAAAAATTCTGGTCGAGAATACTAGAATATATACGGCCTAGCAGTGAGCGTATAGTTATAGGCCGCCAGTTCTTAGCCTGGTTCTCCGAAAACAGACATTTGAGCCATAAGAGTCAAGTGGAGACGCTTGCTCAATTAGGGTGTAAAGGGGCTGTTCAGGTTCAAAAGCAAAATTATGAAGAATTAAATTTTTGCACAATATCGAGGGACCCACAGTGCACTGTTATTAATGCTCCATATGAAACATTTGACTAAGCAAAGTTTTAGACGTTATGCCAATAAATTTGGCATTCTAAAAATCCTGTTTAAAGTTATAGTTATGCTTAATGTCGATTGACGTTAAGCAATATCCAATCAAATCAAATCAATTAGCATTCTTGAAACGCAAATAAAAGACGATGTAACACCCTGGATCTCTTCAGGGCGCTCTTCTCGACGCGAAGAGGTTGTTCTGACCCGTCTACGCATTGGACACGCACATCTCACTCATAGATACCTTTTAAGACTTGAAGATCCACCCCCATGTGAGCAGTGTGGTGAGATTTTAACTGTTAAGCACATTTTAGTAGAATGTCCCCAACACATGGACGAGAGGAATGATTTTTAACTAAAACTCTAAGACTCTTTGAGTTCCCTGGAAGCAATGTCTGAAATTTATCCAAGTCATCACATAATTCACAAGATTCAGATTATACTTACAAATCTTTTTTATAAACAAAAGTCTGTAGTATTTTGTTGGGTCCCTGGTCATTCCGGGATCTTAGGTAGCGAAGTAGCAGACAAATGTGCAAAATCAGCATGCAAAAAGGACAGCATAGACTGTCAGCTAATCATTCCTTTAGATTTAAAAGCATTTTGTAAACAAAAGCTTAAAGAGCAATGGCAATATTTCTGAAACAAGATAGAAAACAATAAATTGCGTCAAATCAAGAGTAGCACAGCAGCCTGGATCACTTAACGTCGCTCCTTTTGCCGTGAAGAAGTGGTTCTGGCTCGTTTAAGAATCGGGCACACATACCTCACTCACAGATATCTTCTAAAGAGAGAAGGTCCTTTTTCATTTGTGATGAGTGTGGCTAAGTTTTATCCATTAAACACGTTTTAGAAACCTGTACAAAATATAGTAGTGAGAAAAAAGATTATAAATCAAAACCTTCCCTCAAAGAAATTTTATCAGACAACTCAACGACAAGCTATAACGTTATTAATTTCTTACATACAGTAAACTTTTGAAATTCATATTTATATAGCATGTAGAAAATTCGATGGACACTGATAACTTTACTGTTTTGTGCCCTTAAACCCCAATAACTAACTAACTCACAAAAAATTACCAGACCAGATAAGTTACTAGGTAATTTTAATTGTAAATAAAGCTAGAATTTTTTTTTCTTTTTATAAAAAAACTATGTTTGTAGGGATTCGTGGCATAGGAAGTGTTTTTTGGAGGTCAAAGGTAAGGGTCTCATATGTGTCATCTACACTTGCTTGAGCCATATCCTCCTTTAAAACGTTTTTGCGAAGTTCAGCCAACCTAAGATGGTTGTTATGCTCTTTTTGGATGCCATTCTTTTCTTCATCATCGTGACATGAACCGATTTTTGCACTTAACGTATCGCATAAATTACACGTATCCTTCAGGGGTTTTCGATGTAGGTTAAAATCACGAAGAAAAATTGCATTGTACTTTGAGATTGATACTGGTTCCCTTAGACCTATTGAATCTTTGTACAACTTGGACATTTTGGCAAGAGTCATGTCCGGTGCAAGATATTTTGAATCAGTCACACTTTGGCAATAGTGTGACTTAGTACTTAGGAAATTTGGAAATGTGATTCCTTACTTCTTTAATTCGATCATCGGCTATCTCATTGTGGAGGACATGTTTTATCGCGCAGTTTTGACAAAGCTGTATTTACTCGTTTCGTACTGACACGAAGAGTCTGTACAAAAAATGTGCGGCAAACAATATGTCCGTCCATCTGGTAAGTGCGAGATAATGACCTTTTGTCTGGATTTTGTCCTCTCTTTCGAGCGACACACAATGTTCGCGACACCAAGTGCCTATGAGCAGGTTTTGTTTGTCATATGACCCCAATGCTGTAAAGTTTTCAAAAATTTGTTTACGTGTTTCAATGGAAACGGAAACGTTACATTTTTAGGGCAATTGCACTGGAAATCACGAAAATCCTTTGGTTCAACCTCAAGTCCTGCTGATGTAACATATGCTTTGTTGCTGTCCCGCAAAACCTTTCTCTGTGTGCGGTTCTGGTTCCCATATTTTCTCTTTCTGCCTGTACGAGGCCTACCTTGATTCTGCTCCTCTTCATCGCCCGAGTTGTCACTCGGCGTCACTAAACGAGAGATGTCGGAACCGGAATCGCCATCAGAGCAAACTTCGGATCCCGCGTCAGCTTCTGGTTCATAGTCTGGGTCACTAGGTCCATCACCATCAGCAATATAAGAATCTGCTTCAATGACGAGCTGTAAAAAATATATTGGTCAGCCCTGTTACTTGAATATCTAGACGGAGGGATTACCAACCATGTATTTATATAAACGGTCAATAATCTTACCGGTTCATTCAAGAGGACAGGGGTCCTTTTGTCATCATGATTAGGCCTTCCATCAACAACTTCAGATTTAGAAACTGTTCTCCCCACCTAGCGATCACATTTGACTGGTTCCCTCCTCACCACACCCGTCGCTTTTATATGAGCCGAGTATGGTTCAGAGGGGCACAGTCGCTTGCGACCACGAGGCAGGGGAAGCGACGCCTGATATCAGCGTAATTTATTTTTATTTATTTTCTTACTTTTAGTACAGAATTAAGTTGTACTGGCCGCGTTTCCGCATCCGGCTGTTAATCCAGCCGGAACCAGTCTAGCCTAGGTCGGACATGGGCGTCCGCGAACGCTGCTCGATGAATATCGTTAAGAATGAGCCGGGACGGCTTGTCCGCCAGGTTCATGTGTGTGGGTATCCACCGTGTGTCCCAGTACAGTGCGGGTGCTGGCGGAAAATTGCCCACAGAAACCGTCGATGTGATGCGTTGTTGAAGCTCTTTCCTTTCCCCTTCGGTAGGCTCCACACCACGGAGTTATTATCACTTGCTATTATGACATGGATGGGGCCCTGTGCCTCAACGCATGCCCACTTGATGCCCCGTCGGGAAACTTTCCCATTCCATTGACTACCTCCCCGACGGCGGACGACAATGACAACACGGACGGATGATGACACAGACGGAGACGACCACGACGTGGGGGAACCCCCGCCCTCCCCATACGCTTGTGGCTGGTTCTGACCAGCACAGGCCTGTCCAACCCTTCCTATTACATATGTACAGATAATCGATTACATATGCACCATTATAAATATACAAATCCATATCAAACGGCAACCCTAATTAATATTGTACGATTATCGCGATACAGCAACCTATATCTCAATAATATCGATAATCGATGTTATCGATATAGGTACGATTATTGACATCCCTAGTTAAAGCCAATGAGTGGTGATCGATAAGACAAGGGTGAAGGACAACAAAACCCGCATCCTCCCAGTGTCAATGCAACGTTCTTCTGTCAACAATCTGCTGACATGCATGGGCAAAGGAATAACATAGGCCTACTTCAATGTATAACATGTTACGTAATGTTTAACTGTCAAAAAAAGAAACGTGTCCAAATAGAACAAAATATCACAACTTTTGCTTTCTCTTTTAAGTTGTTTGAAGGCCAAAGGTTAAACACGGTGGAAATATAGTATTGACCAGTAAGGTGCTTCGGACCTGCCCCAATCATATGAGACACTGCCTGAAGTACACGACTTTGAAATAAGTCTCGATACCGATACATTAATTACCCCGAATAAATATTGATCCCACCAATGCTACCCAAACTATTCATACAGAATACCCACACATAATGCTGAGATTGTGCATGAAGTACTTGCCTGTTATTTTCTTGCAGACCCAAACAACATCTTAGACGCCTTGAATCGGCAGATCGTCGTAGCCAATTCCTTTTGGAAAAAGTTTTGCAGTCATTCTCGTGGACTAGGTTTCTGGTTCCCCTTCCCTTTGACTACCTCCCCGACGGCGACGACAAAGACAACAAGGACGGATGATGACACAGACGGAGACGACCACTTCGTGGGGGAACCCCTGTCCTCCCCATATGCTTTTGGCTGGTTCTGACCAGCACAGGCCTGTGCACCCCTTGTCCCCCCGCGTCATCCCTTACGTCCCTCCCTCCTCTCCCCGCTTTGCCAAGTTGCATAAATATGAGACTTAAGCAATATCCAATCAATCAATCAATCTCTCTTTGCTAGTTAATAGTTTGTTTCCACCATGGCTTTCTTCTTGATTTGAATTGGCAACGACCAATACGTCAGAGCTCCCAGACGGTTTTTCCTTGAAATTTAAATGACTTGCAGTTCTGATGTTGACATCTTGCATAATCAACAAACGAACCGTTTTTTTACGAAATTTTATGCCAAGGAAAGTCAACTGACAATAAATATTCATTTCGTTTTTCAATGCAATCTTGGTGCAAACGTGAAACTGTTCTGTTGGGAAAACATTAATCTCGTCATCCACTTTACAAGGAAATGAATATGTTCCCAAATCGTGGTCAAACTGATTTCGTGATTTATGAACTTCCTTCTTTACAGGAACATTTCCATAACTTACTTGAGGTGTTTTTGACTCTAGGCGCCAATATCCTTCAGACCTAAAACTTACTTAAGTCGATGAAAGCCATCAATCGTCATGTGTGAGTCCATAATCACCTACAATTGATATTTTAAATTCAACTCTTTGGTTATCATTATCAACATCGTTTTTAGAACGAGAAACACTACATTCAAACTTGCAATCACAAGTTTCATCATTAACACACACACAATACCGTAGGAATGTGCAGCAACGATTATCATTGATTTAATTTCTTTGAAATGCGCCAACGCTAGGTGCTTGGTAACGAAGTTGAACAACAGAATTTCCTCGTTTTGAACGGTGTATTCGGTAGCTTAGCAGCTTGACCCAAAGCTATTGCCAAGTCGTTGTATCTGTCAACTTCAAACGCAATGTACGGCTGCACCATTAAGGATTTTTTTGTACTTTTTACCTAGCATCATGAGTTTTCCATTTTGATGTATTGTGCAAACACATGCAGAACGTGTATCACTAGCTCCCAGAAGAACCCACTGCTTGGGTCGGAGCTCTGCAAACCTGAAAGATTAAACTATAATTAGAGAATGGGTCTTCTTAAACAAATGGTAAATTTATCGAATTGTACATGACCAGTATTTTCTGAATATGTACACGTTTACCAGGTACTTGAACAGAAACAGTCTTCTGTACCATGCATAGCACGGCTAACATCCACTGGATCTGGTAGAAACGAATGATAAATTCAAGTGTTGAGGGCAACTTGGTCTTCCCTGGTTTCCGGTTCGGTGTTGACACCACTCCTATTCACAAGTTGTTTTGCTTTGCGCATCATATTTTAGTTTGAAACTACAAATAAAAAAATTTGATGATAGTATTATTGGTTTTTGTTGGGATGATGTCATTGATTGCTCCCTTCTAGTAAACAGACTTATGAAGATTCCTAGGTATGTTTATTCAATGTACCTGTGGGTTTGATGCCCGCCACACATCTTGTAGATTCTCTTGCGATAGAATGGTAGCCAGACGCTTTGCGAGGAGGCTTTTTTTAATTATTTTTTAATTAGAATTTCCAATGTAAATTTAATTAGAATTCCCGTGAAATTATTACGGACATAGCATACGAGACGCATAATTAACACGCCAGCAAGATCGAATGTGAACAAAATGCGTAAAGAATAGAGAGAACAGAACATAGGGCGTCGAAACCGGAATACACAGAATAGCACAGTGCAAACGAAAAGGGTGAATTTTGACCTTGTCAAGAAAGCCAGTTTACGAGAATGAATGAAGCAAAAGGCAATGAAAGTGACTTAAGAAATGTTGAACATCCGGCCTAGGATGTCCAAAAGATGTTTGGGCCGTGGCCCTGAGAAAGTAATAAGTGGACTGTATGAATTTGAGAGTGTGAAAATGAAGTAGCACTGCACTTACCCTAGTTGCAGTGCGGGCGTGAGAAAGAAGTGCAGAGCGTGGTAGGCATGGTGGCGCAGATGGGGTGCACACCACGTAATAGATAGTAAAAGAAGAAACAAACTCGAGTTTAGAAGAAATAGATAAGTAATAAATAATAAATGTGCCTGTTCGGCAGTAGAAGCTTGCCAGCGTAGACTTGTAGTCGGGCGACGTGAGAGATTACAGGCACTATACACTGTATGCTATACTACGAGAGGTTTGTACTGCTCTTTAGCAGTTGAGAGAACTTCACCCTGTGAAGGTAGACGGGTAACTGTCCGTACGAAGGTAGGCAGACGACTGTATTCTACGAGGGTGTATGAGCAACTGACTGCGAGGTCTAGTCGCGAGAGAAGAGATAACAGAACTAGTTTTAAAGAGGAGAAGGGGTTAACACAGGGTGAATCAATTCACAACGAAAATGTAAGAGATAATACGTAAAATATAAACAAATCTAGAAACTATAGGCCTACTATACACTAAGAACATTGGCGCAAACACTGAGCAGCCCAAAGCTTTATTTTTTACAATTAACCAATTATTTTTTGTTTATAAACTTTCAGACTGACTTTTGTTCCAGCAATCTGGGAAATCACTGTCATTCGATTTAGGTGTCTTCGTTTTCTCGTTCTCGCTCATCGAATTTACTCTTTTTTGAAAAGGACGAACTAGAACAGGAACTTTCGTCTTGCGAAGTGTCAATTTCGAATCTGCCATTTCTTCCGAGTCTGCTGTGTTCTACATATATAGCGAATCTGGAGGACCTGCAGTTGGTAAAAAATATGCGGGCTTACCTCAAACAAATAATGCTCATTTCGGCAAATATCGCTTGTTGAAACACCTTGGGATTGTGATATCTTGCCTCTAAGTTGTATAGGCTAATTCCATGAAGGATTTGATCATATTTTCAACTCGGTTACGTTTTGAACCCCGCTTCTCCAGTTGAGTGTCTATAGTTTCTGCATCAGGTAAGGATTCAGGCAAGAAGTCCACTGTACCATATTTATCCTTTTTTGAATTCAGCCTCTTGGTTCCCGGCTGCATAGTCATTTCCTCGTCATACACAAGCGATCTTTTTTGTTTCTCTTTTTTAGTGATGAAAGGCGCGTGGCCAGCTTGCATTGAGCTAGGTCGCAACCATCTCCTAAACATTTGTAATTTTCTTCTTCAAGGTTACTTTAAAAGATTTAAGGTATTTCTGTACTATCTGTTCAGATGTAGTTTTAATGAATATGGGCTACCCGGGGCTGGATTGATTGGATATGGCTCCATACAGCCCATTTGGTGGAAAACTTCGTTATACAATATTGTCACCATGTCGGAGACATCCGACTTGCTAACTTCCACTTCTCTGGCATTTTTTTCTTTTAATATAGGGCTGAACTTCTCATATGGTAGTTGAAATCGGTTTCGGTTATTCGAGGTGTTTGGAGGCTATCGGTACTAGTTGCTGGTGTTGATGTAATTGATTCTGTTGGGATGGGGTGGCCTGAGCTGGGCTGAGGGGCCTTCAAATTCCAACTCAACACCTTCTCGCGGTTTGGCCCGTGAATAGGGGAGTTTCACTCCCTGAAACTAACGGCGAGCTCTGGATCGTCGTCAGGGAACCCCTTCCCTTTGACTACCTCCCCGACGGCGACGACAAAGACAACACGGACGGGTGATGACATAGATGGAGACGACCACAACGTGGGGGACCCCCTGCCTTCCCCATATGCTTGTGGCTGGTTCTGACCAGCACGGCCTGTCCACCCCTTGTCCCCCCGCGTCATCCCTTACGTCCCTCCCTTCGTCTCGATTAGCCAAGTTGCATAAATATGAGACGTAAAGCAATATCCAATCCAATCCAAAAGTGGCCAGCAAGGCCACATCGATCCCATGGCACCAACATAGTGTGCATATGCGGGACATTGTGAATTACCTCTACTGACAAAAACTGAGCCACACCCAGAGTTGATACTTTCTAACACGTATAATGACTGAGCAAACACGATCAAAGTGTGTTTTTCAACATGGTGCAGCTATACCAGGTTTATAGGTGTATCCCATGTAGGAACGAGTGGGAACTTTAAGAAAATGTTTAAGGAGGTTGTCTCAATATATCCCCACAGGTTTCGCTTTTAACCCTAATGCCTGAATTATGAAGGAACCATAAAAAAATCAAAATGTTTTTTCAAATCAAGAGATGTAAAAAAAAAATGTTTGTTGCTTCTGTTTTTGATTAAGGATTAGCTTTGGGTCTAAAAAGACCCACATGGATGTTAAGAGGTAAAATTAAAAATAAATTGAAACAAGGAAATTTTTGTTATGGCATGGTGCTTAATTTATTTGAGCGAAAATGTGAAAAATATTAAATGATTTATAATTATTATTTAGGTGCCTTGTTTCTTCATTAAATTGTACACTTTATATTGTAATTATATTATTTACAAGTTTATAAACACTGAAAATTCAACAAAAGTGGAGCTATTTAGGGTGTTTTTTACAATAAAAAATAAATATAATAATTGCAGGCCTTTAGTCTAACCACTAGGTATTCGGTTTAGGACATCACAATGTGAAATTGTTAGGTATAATCAGACTACCTTTAGTTTTGTTAGTCTTGTTTCACACGCGTCATGACGCAGGCCCAACAGTGTGGTGGTAGGCATACATAGGCTAGTTTTGTTATACTTGCTTTTATGCCTATTGGTGAAAACTCAACAAAACAGTTCCTCTCTTTTGTAATGCATAGATGAACTTTGCATTTTAAAACAGACGAACACGGTTTTCTTGTCACACGTTGGATATGGCATCTTTGACGGGTTTTTACGCATGAAGGCCAATGCGCAACTTTATTTCTCCTGCAGTTAAATTCCGGGATTGGTGCTGTAGGTCCTCTCTTCATCTTCTTTTCATGTTCAGCATCAACTGACCTTGCACTGCTGGGTCTTTCACGCTTCCGTTGGGTTAAATCCTTGTCCACCTTGCACAGTGCTTCGGCAAGTTCTAACTTGAACGAGTACTGGTTCATTATAGTTTTTTTTGCCATGCCTTGTTGCAAGGAATCATTCTTGAACATTAACCACCCATTTACAACCACCATGCCAAGAAAGTGGAAGAAAACCCTCATGTAGTACTTGCGGGACCTAAGGCCTATCCTGTAGTAGGCTATCTGGCCATCTAATAGGTCAACACCTCCCATAAACGTGTTGTAGATGTCGACAGCAGCCGGTTTAACAATATACACATGGACCTTATCCTTGTTATTCCACCGGCTCACTGCACTAACAGGTTCCGCACTGGCGAAGGATGAGGCTAGATTTACTGCTTTGCTGTCATACCATCTTATTACTCGAAGACTGACCCCTTCCAACACGGCCTCCATATCTTCGAAAGTGCCCCGACCTGCCTTTTTAGAACAGCATCTGAAGAAACGTTGCAACCAGCAAAACGATTGATACGAATGGTACAATCCCTCTTTTATAAAGTTCTGCCATGAGGAGTGGTGATGAAAATCAATTATCAGAGTATAGGAGATAGTTCTCATTATCTGGAATTACACTTGCAAGCTGCAAAACAATGTTTGCTCTTGCGCCTATGTCACGGTGATTGGGTAGCGGTATTATTTTTCCAGTGTATATTTCGAAATTATGAACTAGGCCACGTACGTCACAAAGAACAAATATCTTGTAACACCATTTATGTGTCTTAGCCGGGTTATACTGCTTCATGGCAGAGTGTCCTTTACACTCAACCCTTTAAACACTCCTGTAGGGAGCTCTTTAAGGAATTAAGAATTCTAACTCTAGCATGCACACTCATCCAGTCTGCTGCACTCTTTGTTCACACAAATAGTAACCTCATCCCTCTCAATGCGTCTGTGCACTGCCACAACACAAGAGCCATCCTTCACATACATAGGCCGCCCCACCACCTGCGCCTTTTTGCACTAGGCCCTGAGTACCTAGCCTCCACCCTCTACAACAAGCTCCCAGAAAACATCAAAACCTCCCCCACCCTGCCCTCCTTCAAACACAAGTTATAATATATCTCACACATCACACACACACACAATTTTGAATGAGCGGCCATTCACGGTGCATAACTCTATGCATCCATCAAAAAAGTCTTGTGCGTCATCAATACTGTCAACCTCTCACGCTCCTCGAATTGATCCTTGATAGAACGTTTTAGTAGAAACCAAGGGCTGAGCAAGCAGTGTTGTCCATACATATTCATGTTACCAGAGGCGCAAGCATCCGGTGTAAACAATAACAGCCCACATGGCGGATTGGCTATGCTATAGGGCTCCCTTTGAGACGACTATGATGTTGTATCACGCCTTTTCATTGGCCAGAAATAGAGTCGATGTGGGGGGAGTTTGTTTATGCAAAAAGACAGTCGCAAAGAGGATTTTCATCTCGCAAGTGAGTTGAGTCGCACTGCTAACTTCAAGTCTACGTATATAAGATGTCAAGTCGCATGCGATTTGAAAGAAGTGTCTTGACTTGCATTCAAACTGCCATTGCATGCAACCGGTATTTCATGACATCCAAGACCAATGCTGAAACTTTTGTATTTTTTATGGACCATTGGCACTGCTCACACCGTCCCAAACATAATCGAGGTATACTTTACGCCTTCTTCCTGGGACGCGCCAACATAAAAAAAGTGCTCTACCATGTGACGCTGGAGCGTTGCTGGCAGTTAGGTACCGGTATATAATAATAAATAAACCAATTTGATTGGAATTATACCAATACCAATAAAATAAGGAGGGAACGTAAATAAATCTCAAACTAAATGTCACCCAAATAAAGAATCTTCTGCATCAGTCTCTTTTTCAAATTCCGAGATAAGGTGTCACCATACCACAATTACAAACTTTGATACTCAAACCATCCGGCAAAGTAAAAGAAGCACTGTGTAGGAACAATTTGTAGTAATAAATATAAAAAAAAACGTTTAGTACAGAATGAAACAAACACTAGTTAAAATATATTGCTGCTTTGGCCGCCCGTGTCACAGAACCAGGCGGGAATGCTAGCCCCTCAATGCAATTAAAAATATTTTTCTATAAATAATAATAAACTCACCAGCCTACTCTCGATAACCCTCTCAACCGAATGTGATGAGGCCCTAGGACTGGACATAAGCAGGATAGGCCTAAGTAAGCATAAGTATAGTATATACATGTCATTTTCCGCACGTTGTTGTGACTTTTCATCAACAGTTTGCCATAATGTTGGATGGAGCAGAGTACTAAGCTCATCTTGCGCGTAATGTAATTTAATGTTAACAATATTCAGCTTATATCTAGATTGTTGGATTAGCATCCCTCTACAATGCAAGCCCCATTAAATAACAATATGTTCACTTGCACTTCACAACCAAGGACTGGGGCGAAGTTGCTCATTATCTGGGTATTCAAATTGAGAGAGAAGAAGATGGTTCGTTTCTTCTTCATCAGAGAACGAAGATAGCTCAGCTCCTAGAACAACAAGGGATGCTGGAGACGAAGCCATCTGCTACACCAATGGAAACCAATTATTTATCATCTGTGGAAGAACCATGTGTCAAGTTGCCTAACAACACAAAGTACAGGCAAGTCATCGAATCACTTCTGTACATTGCAGTGGCAGTCGGCTTCCTGAGTCGTCACGTGGAGTCACCCACAGAATACCACTGGAAGTCAGTGAAGCGGGTAATGCGTTACCTGGCTGGAACGATCGATACAAAACTGCGCCTGTCAGCAAGTAGTAAGTTTGAGTTGCAAGGTTACGTAGATGCTGACTGGGCAGGTGACAAGACTGACCGAAAATCAACAAGTGGCTACATCTTTCAACTGGGCAAAGCACAGTGTCATGGTCAAGCCGAAAGCAGACAACAGTCGCATTGTCATCTACTGAGGCAGAATATGTTGCAGCTGCACATGCTTGCCAAGAATTGTTGTGGTTATGTCAACTGCTGGAAGACATCGGAACACCAGCAATGCATGCAACACCAATCTATGAGGACAATCAGGGATGCATAAGTTTGATCGAGTCAGATCGTTGCGGTGCTAGAACGAAACATATCAGCGTCAAGCATCATCTACTCGGAGATCTACTTCCAGTCTTCTATGTGAGTCTGCAGAACCATCTTTGTCCTCTAGAAGAAAGTACCTAATGCTTAATTATATTGCCTCATTAAAAGGTTCCCCTACAAACCCAGCCTATAAAGCAGTTTTTGACCCTCCATTTCAAAATCGGTATGAAGTTCGCATGAAGGCCTCAAGACCAGTGGGCATCCGCTCCCTGGAATTACTGCAAGCCTTACACATAACACTTCCCCTTGTTTTCTACAAATCAAGTGGGGCAATCCCACCTTGGACACTTAATAAACCATGTTGCATAACACAGCTGACAAAATATAAAAAGGCAACTACATCAAACACACAATATCAAGCACTTTTCAACGAAATCCGATACAACTACAAAGATTTCAAAAATATTTTTACAGACGGTTCCAAAACTAACAATACAGTTTCTCTGCCTTTACAGCGGAGAGCAACAACTTCAGTTTTAAACTCCACTCCATATACAGCGTCTACAATGCAGAACTGTTTGCAATTCTACAAAGCCTCCTGTTTGCCCTTGATAACAAGGACTCCAAATTCTTAGTGTGCACGGATTCTTTAAGTTCCCTAGAGGCTATTTGCCAAATTTACACTACACACCCATTAGTTAGTAAAATACACCTTATACTGTCCAAACTTGGTGCAAAACAAAAATCAATAGTTTTTTGTTGGGTGCCAGGCCATTCTGGTATTTTAGGAAATGATCTCGCCGACCAAAGTGCCAAAGAAGCTTGCAAC
This sequence comes from Sweltsa coloradensis, assembly GCA_024449915.1. NCBI lineage: Eukaryota > Metazoa > Arthropoda > Insecta > Plecoptera > Chloroperlidae > Sweltsa > Sweltsa coloradensis. The sequence goes on along the minus strand of JAMZAV010003730.1, from coordinate 14,076 downwards.
AAAGAACAAATTGATTGCCAATTAGTCGTAACGCCTGATCTTAAAGCATTATTTAAACTTAAACTTAAAGAAAAGTGGTGCGAAGAATGGCATATCATGCAAAATAATAAGCTTCGCGAAATAAAAGGCGATGTAACACCTTGGATCTCTTCAAGGCGCTCTTCTCGACGCGAAGAGGTTGTTCTGACCCGTCTACGCATTGGACACACACATCTCACTCAAGGATACCTTTTAAAAGGTGAAGACCCACCACCCTGTGAGCAGTGTGGTGAGATTTTAACTGTTAAGCACATTTTAGTAGAATGTCCTCAACACATGGACGAGAGGAATGATTTTAAACTAAAACCTAATTTAAAAGAAATTTTATCTGATGAATCTGAGAACATACCAATGTTTTTAAATACCTGAAACCAACACAGCTGTACAATAAGATTTAAAAATAACATGCCATTATATAAGAGAATACGGGCACTGATAACCTAAGTGTTGTGTGCCCTTAAACCCTAATAACTAACTAATGTTAACAATATTCAGCTTATATCTCGATTGTTGGATAGCATCCCTCTACAATGCAAGCCCCATTAAATAACAATATGTTCACATGTGTCTGTGAAAACCTGAAAAAATATATACTACTTTAGTGAACTACCCTGGTGTGGTGGCCCATCTATTTTTAACTGTCAAACTAGTTGTGTGTGGCGAGGTAATTATAGGTCTGCCACTACATATGTAGGCCTAGTCCTACTCATACCAGATAGGCCGATAAAAAGAATTAGCCACCCTAAAGCTTACCTAGATCTTGCTTCACAATATGACAGCAAATAATTGCTTTCACATACCTGATATTGCAATATCTTTGCACGTAACAAGTTTTCCTGAAGATTCTCGTACGATTGATTGAAGAATTGCGGGTTTAACTTCGTAAGAGATTAGCTGTTCTGCAACCTCCAATTAAGGCCCATTTAAACACCTACTTTCTGGGTAGTGGTTGTACATATCTCTGCTTATATTATGGTTGTGGGTAGATACTATTTCTTTAACATACAACGTGTGTGTCACGTTGTTTGCAGTACATCCACTTTTAAAGAACCTGAAATAAGAGATATTCATTGACAATTATTATTCTGTTACATTTCTCGATTTAATTGATCGGGAAACACTCCCGTGGGTGTAATTGTTTTTATTTACTACAATTTAGAAATTAAAAAAGTCCGCCCCAACCGGGAATCGAACCACGGATCTCCTACATTCCAGGTGGACGTCTTAACCACTAGACCATCAGGACGGGTACATTTTAATCTCTGAATTGTAGTTGCATTATACATCTGAATGGATGGAACAGTACTGCAACGAATATCTGCTGCCTTTGAACTGACCACCAAACATTAAATATAATGTCATTACCTTTACGCAGGTATGAGCGAGGGTTTATTTCTCGATTTAATTGATCGGGAAACACTCCCGTGGGTGTAATTGTTTTTATTTACTACAATTCAGAAATTAAAAAAGTCCGCCCCAACCGGGAATCGAACCACGGATCTCCCACATTCCAGGTAGATGTCTTAACCACTAGACCATCAGGACGGGTACATTTTAATCTCTGAATTGTAGTTGCATTATACATCTGAATGGATGGAACAGTACTGCAACGAATATCTGCTGCCTTTGAACTGACCACCAAACATTAATTATAATGTCATTAACTTTACGCAGGTATGAGCGAGGGTTTATTTTCTCGATTTAATTGATCGGGAAACACTCCCGTGGGTGTAATTGTTTTTATTTACTACAATTTAGAAATTAAAAAAAGTCCGCCCCAACCGGGAATCAAACCACGGATCTCCCACATTCCAGGTGGACGTCTTAACCACTAGACCATCAGGACGGGTACATTTTAATCTCTGAATTGTAGTTGCATTATACATCTGAATGGATGGAACAGTACTGCAACGAATATCTGCTGCCTTTGAACTGACCACCAAACATTAATTATAATGTCATTACCTTTACGCAGGTATGAGCGAGGGATTATTTCTCGATTTAATTGATCGGGAAACACTCCCGTGGGTGTAATTGTTTTTATTTACTACAATTTAGAAATTTAAAAAAAAAAAAAAAAAATCTGTTACAGTAAGTAAGTATTACAGTAAATAGTCACATGTTTTTAAATCATTAATATGCTAATTAGGATGTTTTTTCCGAAGCATCACCTTTTGAAGGAATGGATGGTGGGGGTATTACATGACTGTTAAAACCAACGGTAGTGGGCGTGTTAGACTTATTTTGGATGCTCTTATGCCAAGAATGTAGAACCTAAAGACAAACGTGTCAATGTTGAAATGGAGATGACAAGAAACAATGCTTTCAGTTTCTTTGTGGGCGTATTAAGGCCCTATCCGGCATAAAAGGAACCCACGGTGATATATAAGGCAGTTAGTGGCAAGTGGCTCGGTCTAGAACGTTACGACCGGTGTGTGCCGTGAAAAGGCGGGATAGTTGCAGGCTGGTATTTGTTGAAGTGACACGGAAGGGAGCTGGTCCATCGGACGCTCTCGTTGGCGGGAAAGACCGCGGCGGGTTGAAAAGGCCTAAGTAGGCGTTCTGGTCACCAGTGTCTTGAAAGAGTGACATGTGCGGGTGTACTAAGTAATAATAAAGTGCCGTTGGTGTAAGAGGTTTACAGTGCGGTTGCAACTTGGTCAAGGCAATCCTGGACTGACCGGTATCGGGCATCGCGAGTGTTAAGGCGACAGTTTTCCCGACCATTTAGTGCACGTGAAAAGTGTAGGTCACGTCAGCACAACCGTGACTCAGGGTCAGCTGAGCTTACAGTCATCCACCAATAGGTGCCACTACTGTTCAGTTATTTTTCTTGCTCGTGTGGCAGGGTTAGCAATAAAGTTGGCCAATAGAACTTGCACAACTTTGCTGATGTGAACGCATCCTGAAGACTGACACGACGTTCCAGGCGTGAGGTGTAGTTTCGACGGTCGTTTCCTCTTCATCGGAGGATTCCGCTTCATCAGTGGCTTCCGCTTCATCAGAAGCTTCAGCATTGACGGTGGCTTTCGCTTCGACAACAACTTCTGCAATCAGCTCATATTCTGTTCCTACTTACATTGGAATGTCTTCAGTTTTAAAATATTGTTTGTGGCATGGGGCCAAGGTCCTCGTCATTCATAACCTCCATCGCCAAATCTCCATTTCCATTTGGATCTGGACGATCGGTATCAAACCCAGGAGAATATTCTTCCTCTGCAAAGATGCCTCACTCTTGGAGTCACAGTTCGTGGTACAGCCAATTTCACCACTCGACGTGTTGGAAGATGATGGAAGGAGAGCCAAGAGAATTACTGAGAGGACAAAACTTACACAGGCATCAGTAGCGTTGATATCTAACCAAGTAGAAAATAATGCTTATAGAACACACTGGTCTAGTAAAATGAAGCAATGAGTGAAGTTCTATGCCTTAAATCTATCAAACTCTGCTAGTCACTGTTGATTGAACTCAGTAAGACAACAGATCCTAGCGTGCTGCAACCTACTGTCTCCCTGCAGGTGTTGTAGTGAAGTGAAGTGCGCCGTATAACAGTTGGTCCGTAAATTACCGTAAAATTTATGGATATAATAATATCTTCTAAATTATAGTTGTTCGCGCCAGTATTAGCCCACTCTTGTTTCACGTAGTATTTAGTTTTTCACTCCCCTCGTACCCCCCTTTGCTTCTCTTATCTCTCTTGTAGACCTGCCCTAGTCAGGTCGTTTCTCGTTGCCTATTGCTTTCGAACTACCATAGCGTTCAGACCTCAGTACGGCTGTCTGTTCTAGACAGTGAATTCGCATATTAGTTGCCTCGAGTGCAACAAACCAACAATATTCTTCGTGGTCACTCAGTGACACTTTCTTAACACACACACAGTTCACAGTGCTTTACAAGTGATATTAAGTTGATTTTTCGTGTGCATTACGTATGTTGTTGTTGTATCATCATTTACTGCTTTCATCACTATCGATCCCCCTTCTATCTATCATCTCACTAGGCTAGCCTATCATTTTTCACTCTTCATCACCTACTTCGACACCTCGCTCAAACGGCAAGTTCGCCGTCTCCACAAGCCTACTGTCTTGAAGCCAAGGTAAGCTCGATTGTGATTTGTTTTCTTCATTTTTCCCTCGTATTTATTGGCATCATCGTCTTGGTGCCAACATTTTGGTCCACTCGTGGCCGGATATATTTCGTTTTTTTCATTATACAGTCCACTTTAAAAACCATTCAAATATTATCTTGCATTGTTGTTTGTCGATATTCAATCTCTCATCACTGGGTCATACTCGGCGTGTGCATGACTCACTATACGCAGTGTTATCTATTTTATTGTTCATTGTCGCAACGCGAGCATTTGTTTACATTCTCTCGGTCGCGTGTATTTTATACACGTCGCTAGTTATTTGTCCTGACTTCCCGAGTTCGATCTTACCATTTTGTGTTCATTGTTGTTTTTTTTCAATTGCACTCGCAATAGTCACTCCCTGTTTCTTTTATTCTCGTCTAAGTTTCGGTCATCATGACCAAGCAGGAACGGCAACGTAGCTTGCTCCTAGCTAGAAAAGTGCGTATATTTGCCTCAGTGCAACGCTCATAGGACGCGTTTCAAGCGCTTCAAGACGAGGAAGCTTCTCGTCACAGATCGCGGTTTGACAAGCTTGACCAGTTGGAAACTGACTTCGAAGCGGTTCAGAGCGAAATATTAGTTGCTAATTCTCAGCTCGAGGAAGGTGTCAACCCTCTTCCTGTCAACGCAGTACAAGCCAGCTTTGAGAGCCTTCTCTACTCGGCACGCGATAAGTATCTCGCCATAGTCGCGCGTATCCCAGATGCTATTCCTGTGAATCCGCCATCTACTGTTGCTGCTCAAGTTAATACGCTACCCAATATTCAATTGCCAATATTTTCAGGCGACATGACTCAGTGGCCAGACTTCTATGCTCTGTTCAGCTCCCTTGTTCATGACAACGAGTCATTGAACAATGTACAACGCTTCCACTATTTGCGTTCTTCTTTGCGAGATGCTGCATTGGCTGCAATTAATGGGTTTCAAATTTCAAGCGCTAATTATCCTCTTGCCTACGACGCGCTAGTGTCGCGCTATCAGAACAAGCGCTTATTGGCCGCTATGTATATTCAACAGGTACTCTATTTCACTCCATTGAAATCAAGTAGTCATGCTAAGTTACAGCAGTTCTTGCAAGTTCATCGTAATTCCGTGAACGCTCTCAAGGCTTTGAAGATTCCTGATTTAGCTGACTTTCTCCTTCTGTCACTTACTTTGTCAAACTTAGACACACAAACCCGGAAAAACTTCGAGGCCAAGCATTCTGCGTTCTCTACTCCAACTTATCAGCAGCTTATCACGTTCTTGGACGAAGCTTCAAGGACGCTTGAGTTGTGCTGTCTGGATCAACCGGGCTCGACCCCAGTTAAGGCGCAGTCATCGAGAAGAGTCAACTCATTGCTCGTTGCAAACGCCAGCTCACATGACTCCAGTGAACATAAGCCTGCTTCAGGCTCGTCAAGCCGCAAGCTCAAAACCGTCCCATCACCCACTTGCCCATTATGCCAGAGTTCTCACACCTTTATAAGTGTCAAACTTTTCTCAAGCAATCGCTGCCCGACAAGTACGCTACTCTCAGGCGATTACGTCGCTGTTTCAACTGCTTTGGACTTCATTCACAATCCGAATGTCAATCTGAACGTTCATGCTGGACGTGTCACAGCACTCCGATGAAAGCACCAACCCCGACTATCAACCATCCTGATAACAGCTCTACTCAGCCCACAGGCACGATCGCAGCTCGTACTTTTTCCTGTCGTATGGAGGCGACCCCGTCCACTCAGCGCGTCGCCCTGTTGGGTACCGTGAGAGCTTTAATTCGGGATGCTGCGGGACAACATCACCCTATTCGTGCCGTCATAGATTCTGGGTCTCAAGTCTCAGCTATAACTCATTCTCTCGTTCAAGGTCTCGGATTGAAGGTAGAACCCAGCCCTATTCAACTGTCTGGCATAGGGCAAGCGGTTACCAAGGTTCATGGCAATGTGCTCTGTGACATTGCTTCTCGGTTGAATCCAAACCATCATCTCCGCGTTCAGGCACTCGTTCTGTCTGCCATTTCAGATCGCCTTCCTACTACCTCCGTCCCTATCGAGGTGTTCGAGCGCTATCGTGGGCTCTCGTTGGCCGACGATAGGTTTCATCTTCCAGACAAGATCGACTTCCTGATAGGAGCGGATCTGTATCCGGATATTCTTAGTAGGACCAGCGATGTAGTCATCGGAGGCCAACCCTCCGCTCTCAACACCCTGTTCGGATGGGTGATCTTGGGTTCGATTCCGGCATCAGAACTCTAGTCTCAGGCCCCATGCTACCTTTTCGCATGTTCAGCTCCATTGTTGGATCGTTCTCTTTGCATGTTCTGGGAAACTGAGGAGGTTTTCGCGTCCTTCTCAGAAGAATCCAGATGATCAGCTGTGTGAAGACCAGTTCGTGGCCTCGCACACTCGAGACGATGTGGGGCGTTACTCTGTAGGGCTCCCATTCAAGCCTCAGTGCGTGCCTCTTGGCTTCAATCGCAATGTTGCCTTCTCAAGTTTTCTCAGTCTGGAACGTCGCCTCAAGCGCGTTCCTGAGCATGACGTTGCTTATCACAAGTTCATGCGGGAGTACGCAGATCTTCAGCACATGCAGCTTGCTGTCACGCCATCGGATTACGTGATCCCACACCATTGCGTGCACAAGGCTTCAAGTTCGTCAACAAAGCTTCGAGTCGTGTTCAACGCCCTCTGCGGCAGACGCGCAAGGTGCAACTCTTAAAGGCATTAAATCACAATGGATGAAGTATTTTTTATACAAGAAGGTGTACAAAAAATAAGAATGCCGGACATTTTGGCAACCTTGGAGAGGCCTATACCCTATACAACGGTTTGTTTGACGCGCGCCTGGGGGATGTGACGCGGGTGGATGGGGACCTGCTGAGCTGACCGAGCCGGCCGGGCGAGGGTAGACACTCCTTTAAAAACATGTGTTGTATTTAGTAAGGGGTTGACTTTCTGTGTGGATGGAGTGTTCGCAGTTTTTGTTCTAGCACAGTGACAGCTCAACAAGTGTTTTATGTACTAATTTAATTAATGTTTTGGTGAATAGCATTACAAGGTTTGTCGAGATATGTGAAGAGTACGGATGCTCAGTGACTTCAGTTAACAAACATGCCTATATAGTTGAAGTGTGGTTTTTGTCTTCTTTTAGGTTCTAGTAGTTTTTAAAGTTAGTGATACGTGTGTCATACAAGAGACGGCAAACATCCCGAATAATTATTAGTTTTATAAATAATTACAGTGACTACAGTTAACAAACATAGTTGGAAGTGTGGATTTTGTCTATTTTTTAGGTTCTAATTTAATTGTTTTTTAAGTCGTGATAAATGATCATACAAAGAGACGGCAAACATACTGAATAATTCTTAGTTTTATAAATAATTAATGTGTGACGCGTGAGTGTTTAAATTTTGGATGTATTGGACAACAAATCAAAATCGGGTTTTATGATACAGAAATGTGGTTTTCATATAATTCCGTGGGTTAAAATCGTGTTACAAATGTATACACTGTTCTAATCCTTACAATGATAAAGAAATCATAAAGTCGAATCACTTTTAATAAAAGAGTCCACAGTACTCCCTTATGCGACTTGAAATCCTTTAGATATATCGTTGTTCTTTACACGTGGAGAGTAACAATTAAACTGTTGCCTAGCAGTGTTGAGAGAATGAATTTTAATAATATGCTCGAACCCATCATGGATAGTAATACAATCGAAATTAGCACGCAAATTTTTGATTTTTTCCGATTCGTGACAATATAAGCACTCTGTGTCGGTATCCATTGATGTACATCATTACAACTACACCATTTAAGATCACCTTTCCTGCCACTAACTTTTTTATCCAGGCTTCTTTTTCTTAATTTTTCTTTAGATTTTCCTCTGTTCCTTCTGTGATGAAGGCTCGAAATGAAGGGAGCTAATCCTAACACCCTGTACATGAACAACACTTTTCAACTGACCCGTCCGTCCCCGATGGTATTGAATGGGCGGCAGTGAGCGGCCGCATTTACTCGAGTCGTCGGTAGCGAAGCTCTGTAGCCATCCAGCTACGTCACGGGTGGTGCCCGTCACGCACCATACAATTTCCACAATATTGGTCGTACCATGTTTAAATATTGACCGATTTAATTCATTTTTTTTCCTAAATTCTTAAAATAAATTTAGGTTTAACATAAGTAAGCAACAAGTAAATGTGATAGTATGGCTTTAATCAGCAGCTGTTAATCGGTCCCAAGTTCGGGCGAGATCTCCCAAGTATCCTGATCAACTTCAGGACTTCCCCATCTTTATCTGTGCTGACATCCGCCAAATGTACAGGCAGATTCGTATTATACCAGCTGATCGTGTCCATCAGCACATCTTCTGGCGCCCGAATCCTGACTCGGCTGTCTTGGAGTACGAGCTCAATACTGTCACCTACGGGTTAGCTCCATCAGCTTTTCTTTCTCAACAAGTTTACACCAGCGGGTGCAAGACGACGGGGCGCCCTTCCCTCTTGCCTCTTGTGCGTTTACGTTTGACACGTACATCGATGACATCGTCTCAGGCGCTAAGGCCCTTTGCTCAGGCTATCGCTCTTCAAGAAAGCTCACGCTGTTACTTTCCAGTGGAGGCTTCGAGCCTCGAAAAATGGGCCACCCAATCTCCCTGCTGCCCTTGCGCCCCTTCCGAGGACCATCTGGAAACACCATTGCTTTCTCCCCTGAAGAGCAGGGAATCAAGATCTTGGGCTTATTGTGGGACCCCCACCCCTGACGACTTCCATTCCGTGCTCAGCCTTTCGAAGGCCATTTGACGAAGCGCTCAGCATCTTCTACATCGCCAGGATATTTGATCCGTTAGGATTCTCTCGCCATTTGTCTCCTTCATAAAAATCTTTCTCCAGAGATTGTGGATGTCTCATTCTCAGTGGGACGGACCCACTCTCCGACGAGCTCTCAAACACTTGGCACCCCGCCGTCGCCGACGTAGCTCAACTCGTCAAGTTTCGTTTTCCCACGTCACTTCCCCTCACTGCACGGCGTCCCCCGGGATAGTTGGGTTTTGCGACGCTTCAGAGAAAGGCTACGCCCCCGTCTTGTACCTCCACATGACGTCGGGCTCCACCTTTCACGTTAGCCTTCTCCGAGCCCGTAGCAAAGTTGCTCCAGTCAAGACGTTGACCATTCCAAAGCTGAGCTGTCTGCGGCTCTGCTGCTTGCCCGTTTTCTCCAACCTACCTTGCCTGCACTCAACTCTCTCACCCTGAACGCCATCGTACTTTACTCGGACTCAACAATCGTTCTCGCATGGCTGGCTACACCTCCTATCGGCTGAAACGTTCGTGGCAAATCGAGTCGTAGAAATCCTGGAGCACACCTCACCGTCCATTGGGCTCACGTTCCGCCCAAATTTGAGAACCCAGCTGACTGTGCGTCCCGGGGTTTGACGGCACTGAAATGCTACTCACCCTTTGTGGCATTTGGGGACGGCCTTTTCTTCAATCATCCCCAGATTCTTGGCCCCGACCCAAAACCCCTACCTCCGTTAGCGTTGAGTTGCCTGAGATGAAACCACATGCAGTTCTGATCGCCAAGGCCGACGTTGTCGTCGACGCATTGTTGCTTCACTTCATGAAGTTCTCCACTCTACTCCGTACGCAGCGAGTGTTTGGCTACGTCATCCGATTCGCGCGGATCCTGCTAGCTAAACGTTCTCAGGTCCTGTATCCCAAAGGGGCCCCCTGCGCACTGAAGAGTTCCAGTCTTCTCTTGACATCTTTTAAAGCTTTCTCAACGTCAGTTTTCGCCAGTGAGTTGCGCCAGCTTGAGCAAATTGGTTTGCGTCCCCCTCGAAGTTGGCCTCTCTCAAGCCATTTCCTCGATTCATCAGGTTTTCTTCGGGTGGGCGGGAGACTGAGACACTCCTCTCTTCCTGTTGACGCCCGTCATTCCTCTTTTTCTATCAAAGCAAACCCATTGTCGTGGCCCACTCGGTCGCATCACTGACCTTATGCCCGGTAGGATGGTGTCGTGCGTGTCGTGTCAGTACGCACGACCCACGGCAGTTTCATTCGCCCAGTCAATCGACTTGTGGTTCTACTCCATGCTTAGTTAAACTTGGGGAACTTCGTATCGTTTTACTTTTCGTTTCTTTGAGTTTTGTGTCGTTTCTTGTCGAAGTGACTTTAAAATGTGCATTTTGGTGGGCGGTATTGTTCGCGCCCGTATTAGCCCACTCTTGTTTCACGTAGTATTTAGTTTCATCCCCTCGTACCCCCCCTTGCTTCTCTTATCTCTCTTGTAGACCGCCCTAGTCAGGTCGTTCTCGTTGCCCATTGCATTCGAACTGCCATAGCGTTCAGGACCTCAGTACGGCTGTCTGTCTAGACAGTGAATTCGCCATATTAGTTGCCTCGAGTGCAACAACCAACAATATTCTTCGTGGTCACTCCAGTGACACTTTCTTAACACATACACAGTTCACAGTGCTTTACAAGTGATTTTAAGTTGATTTTTTGTGTGCATTACGTATGTTGTTGTATCATCATTTACTGCTTTTCATCACTACGATCCCCCTTCTATCTATCATCTCACTAGGCTAGCCTATCATTTTCACTCTTCAATCACCTACTTCGACACCTTGCTCAAACGGCAAGTTCGCCGTCTCCACAAGCCTACTGTCTTGAAACCAAGGTAAGCTCGACTGTGATTTGTTTTCTTTTATTTTTCCCTCGTATTTATTGGCATCATTGTCTGGTGGGCCCAACAATAGTATCGTCACGATGAACCTCAATACCCCATTTAAATTTAGCTCACATCCAATTATTACCCACCTTAGAGTTCATGTGCAATTGTCATCAACATGCTTTTGAATAATTTTAATGCACTCGACGTGCAAAACGATATGACCTCGCCGCCCCGCACCTTTTGACTGCCCTCTACACACGCTTACAGTACATGCGCACAGCAGAGCAGCAGCCTCGCCTCGTATCGGTCTGATGTCTTGTCGCTGGCGGACGTGTTTTTGTCTTCGCTCTCCACTCTGTTCTGTTAGGCCTCCACAGTACCAGTAGCTATTTCTTCTGTTGCTGCTGAATGTGTTGTTTGTATTGTACAAGTCTTGACTGAAATGTCCTCGCACGTTGTGTTTGCTTACTTCATGATCAGAGCTCCGTCTTTTTAACTCATTCCCAAATGCAAACCGGTAACACATGATAACTCGTTGCACTTCTGTCATAAAGTTACCGAGGGGTTGATGCTAGAAACGTTTTCGTTCTGCTCTGTGGGGAAATAACTTGAGCTTTCCCATTTCGTTATTTCTTTATCTCTGGTCTGGAAACAAAAATGTGGGACATGAATGCTATGTGTTACAGAAGCTTCATCCATAATAACAGTAAAATCCTTGCTTTAGGCAATATCTGTGACTGTTAAATGTTTTATCGTCACGATGAAACCCCGTTACACTTATACAAAAATCAAAGACTCCAATAAATTCTACCTCTTGGAGCTCAAAGCTGTCATGCGATTCGGAAGACTCCATTCTTTGCACGACGTGCAGCATCGATAGACCTCGCCGCCCCGCACCTTTTAACTGCATTTACATCCACATTCACTCGCTCTCGCAGCACAGTCTCACCTCGCAGTCGGTCTATTGTTCTTGTCGCAGGCGGGGCGTGTTTTGTCTTCACTCTGTTCTTGTTAGGCCTCCACAGTACAAGTAGCTATAGCTTCTGTTGCTGCTGAATGTTATTTGTATAAAAGTCTTGACTGAAATCTCCTCGCATCGTTGTGTTTGCTTACTTCCCGATCAGAGCTCCAAATTTGAACTCATACCTAAATGCAACCAGTATACAATGGTAACTCTGTTGCAACTGCTGTCATGAAGATTTTTTTCCTCGCAGTCTGTCTGCTGTTCTTGTTGCGACGGGACCCTGTTGTCTCCGCTTTTCGGTCTGTTCTTGCGGGGACTCCACAATACAAGGAGTTTGCTTCTCTTAATGCTGTATAATTTGTTTGAGCAAGTCTTGGCTGTTTTTGTCCTCGCATCGTTCTGTTAAATGTGTGTTAATTTTAGGAGGTCGTCTGTTCTGTCCAGATGGAACGGATTGTTCACTCTTTACTCTGCATTGCCCCGATGCCCCTTTCTGCACAATTCCTGGTGGAGCAGTGGCCTTGGTTATATCTGCCTTCAGGTAGATGAGCAGCTGGGTGATTCGGAATAGGTGTTAAAGTCCATGGCTCAAATGGGTACCCCGTCACCTAAAAATATCAAAATATCAATATATGGTAATAGCCGCTTCTCACGATTTCATCCTTTTCCAATTTATTTTTGTAAATTCATGTATTCGGATGGCTAGCAAAGTTTCAAGTTAAAATACAGTTAGCTGGACGGTACCTAATAGCTAAGTTTAGTATGTTATTATCCATCCGTATTACACCTATGCCTACGTCATACACGTGTGTAATGTGGTCATGCTTTAGATACTGTAATAAAACTTAAATTAACCCAAAGTGAATGCAGATTCTTAGGTACCACCAGTAGGGCCTATATGCTTGCACATGTTAATTCAATTTTCGAAATCTGTCAAACATTTTTGTACGGTTAAAAATTTATATTAATCCTTTCACTCTTAAATTGGGTCTAGGCCCTACACTAAATACTAAATAGGCCTAGTCATTGCTATTTTCAACAATCTTTTCCAGAATGTTTTGAGTGTCTCCTGAAGATAATAAATGTAAACCGAACTAATTTGGTGGCTACCCTGGTCAATGACATTAAATGTTAATTGTTTGCATTGCCAATTGCAAAAAAATAAGAGTTTGTGCTTTGTATAGGATGTATGTCTTTTGAGAAAAAAAAAGTATTGTCAATATGGTATCGAATTAGGTCTATTTTTTTAAAGTACCGTACCGGTAATTCTGCCTTACATAATGAAAAATTATTTAAAGCAAACCTTGTTTTGTACCCCACCTGGTACTTACATGCAATTAGCTGAAGAGTAGAAATTAATAATATTTATTATAATAATAATATTTACTGTAATAATAATATTTAATACAAAAATTCAGTTTATGTAGACGTCATAGAAAGAATCCAAAGACGTAGTAGGTATATCCTCTAAAATTTGTAAGTAGGAGTAGGCCTACTGTACCTGCTTCTTTCAAGTTTATGTTGGTTTGGTTAACCTACTAATCAAACAAAAATATGTAGTTTTTGGGGATAACTTTAGGCTATTTGTAATCTGAATGAATGATTCTGAAAACTTAGAACTAGAGACTACATACCAAGTAACCAACTGCCTCTTTCACCTTCAACAAGGTTATGTCTCAGCAACTCATTTCTTATTGCAGACATTCTCCAAATGTGGGCATCATGTGTCCTTCCTCCATGTCTTGCATTGATAGCCAATATGCGAAGCTCATAATCAAATATCTTAAATTAAACAAATTAAATAACTAATACACAAACAATAAATAATTAATACAAATTTAACCTATAAAATGTAAGGTAGAGTGTGTTAAATGGCAAATTTTTACGAGCTGATCGAGGGTGTAAAGGACAAAAATGGCCCAGATATTAGGGATGGGCTGTTAATATTTTGACTAATTTTACAGGGGAAAATATTATATATACATATATGTTATGACGAAGGTTTTCGTAGACCGATTCTGATGTAGTATCGGGTTTTGGGGTTTTCGTCCACGTGTAGTGTTTGTTAGGTGGTGGTACATACCTTTTAAAACAACGTTTTGCTGGATAATCCTCCAGCATCTTCAGGTTATGACAGGACCGGGCTTGCCTCTCTGCTTCCTCGTCTGGGATGCTCGGACTGTATCGTTCTCTCTGTGGGTGCGCGCGCAGTCAGTTGCATGGACTGGTTTGGCGTGTTGCGTCATTGTTGCATCGTGTTTCTTCTTCCTGCTTCTTGAAATGG